>LVTN01004393.1:0-11548 GCA_001649415.1 Musa itinerans | reverse complement strand
TACTCTGTCTCATATTCCTTCTATATGACTTGAAAGGTTATTTTGGATCCAACAAGGTTTGGGTAACCGTGATCTGCAAATGAGCTGAAAATATGTCTTCCAAATACATTCCTATGATGTACAAGACCAATTAGAAAAGCAACGAGAATCTGAAAGACTGGAATTTTCCACCAGTTTCATATGATTCACTGGTACCAAATGACAGACTCTGTTCCTTCCGAAGGAAGAAGCAAACGAAGTAAGAAATGAGATAGCATCATAAACCTTGCTAACAGCAACAAATCGAGAACAGAAGTCCACAAAATGAATGAAAACCTGAGGACTAGAACCGCACAGGTGATTGCAACTCGAATCATTCTTCTTATCCTCTCTAAATTTCTCAAACTGCGGTACTGAAATCGCAGCCAATTTCTTGCAATTAGATGTCAGAGAAGAACAGAACATCCTTGAGATGTTGTCTACTTTTCAGTTAAGAAAGAAACCTAATTTATTGTTACCTAAAATCTTGACATAACTTCACAGAGATAGTGACGTGCTGCCATCATCATGTAATTGCTCCATACTACAAAGGAACTGTACGAGTCCTAATCCTCATGCTATATGGTCACTTATCAGCATGGAATGTACCCACATAATTGATATTTTAGGTTAGGTTTTCCTGGCTAAGTACTTTTAAAACAGAAAGTCTTTCTTCCTTACAGCTCAGCTTGATTCCAGCAATCACAAATGTCCAGAACTAAGAACACACAAATTCTTTATTATTATTATTCTTTTTTCTTTTCAATCAGCATCTTACCTAACTGGTATCATCTAATTTATCCAACCTGGTTACTCTAGTCATCCTCTACTATATGTCGGTGCTGCTGCACGGGAACACAGTGGCAACGGAAAGATAAATCTTTGGTCCAGAACCTAAACCAACCAGAAGAAGAGAACTTGGAACAAAATTGGTGTTCGACAAGCACCGAGGAGGTCGAAATTGTTCACTATATCGGTATTAATAAGGTCAGAAAAGTAAGTCTTTGGTCACCGGTGTTTGCATCTTTCAACTGCTCATCTCAATCATTTCCTCTAACTTTACTATATTTTCAACTGCTCATCACGATTTGCACGCTCAATCATTTTCTGTGTCTCCTTCCATCATCAGTATTGATTCATAGTAGTAGAATATGCGATCTCCAGAGACACAAATATGTAAGATATAAAAAGGTAAACCTAATCCAGAACGAAGTCCACCGCCATCTGGATTTACATATAACTCCTCCATCGGAATCCAGCACCGCTTTCCAACAGACGGGAAATTAAGCATGAGAAGTAAGATTCTAATCCATTAGGTTAATTCCATGAATGGCCTCTCTAAAAATAAACAAATTTCAAATCAGGAGGAAACAAAGAAACAAAAGAAAGCAAGAAGAGCAAGAGTGGATTCAGAAGAAGAAAAAAGCAGTCGAAAGAAAGAGAAGGGTTCACCAGCGGAGACAAAACTGCTCCTCCACGGCTCTCCTCTGAAAGCTTCGAGTTCTCGAGTCGACCGCAGCCCGCTGAGAGGAGATGAAGAGGGGGGGGGGTTGGGTTGGCTTCTTGGAAGGAGATGGGGGGTGCTGCCTGGAAATAGGATGACGGGGAATCGTTGCTTTCGCCATCGCAACGACAAACACATCCCTCTCAATCTTTATCTCCTCCCTCCTTTCTTTCATCCGCCGAGAGTCTCAGCGAACACTTGTGATGATTACATTCATACGTAATAAAATAAAATAGAAAATTAATCACCTTTTCATAAATGTTATATTAAATTACGTACAGAACACTCTTTATGTTTATCAAATAATAAACATAAAGAAGAAGTCGCAAAACGAAACGGAAACTACTGCTCTGCATCGAAGGGATACGTCACAAAGTATCGATGATGATAAAACTCTGGTACTGCAAACCACAGAGAAGATTGCTGATCCAAAGATTTGACCATTTCAATGTTTTTATCTATATGCTTATCTTGTGCTATTTATTTTTTTGTAAATAAATAGATTGCTTAGATCGTAGGAAGACGACCTCAACCTTTCCTGTCATTAATATTATCTTTTGTAAAGAAATTTGATATATAATCTCATCAGACTAGTATTTTAAATAATATTTGAGGAATAATTATATAAATATCGCACATTTTAGAAATCAAAATCCAGCTTCATCGTTGATTAAGAACAGTGATATGACGGGAAATTAACTTCTGATGAGATAAATACATTTAACTTCAAAAATACATTTAACTTATAAATATATGCACAATCAATCAGCAAAAATACAATAAATACATTTAACTTCAAAAATACAATCACAAACGGGAGTGGTGGCAAATTAACTCGGTTGGTTCGGGTAAGGCAATTTGGGAGAGCCAATGCGTTGACCAGCTCGGCGGCCACCCAAGTCGTCGTCCTGTGGTGACACATTTTTGGTTCCCTTTATATACGTGACAAGACGGATGGGTCCAATTTAGTGGCGGATCGAGTTGGATGGATGTGTGCCGATTCCTTGGTTGGTTGGGTCCACGCTGCAACGAAAGCGTCGTCGCACCTACCGACCCTCACCCGTGTCTCACCGCACAACATTTATAGGTAACAAGTCTCTCTCTCTCTCTCTTCGATCCAGCGAGTAGATATTTCGTTTTGGATTTATGTCGTAATTAATTATTGCTTTTTTAAATCATTACCATATGTCACGCTATGCCTTTGTTTGTGACATTTTTGACTCCCAAGGCGATGAATGATGATATGGACGTTTGATCTGAATCCGTGGATAATGAACTTAAGAAGCTGCTTCTGATTAAATGCTTCATTTAAAGCACTACAGTACGATGTGGATTGATGTTTGAGTCTCTTTGGGCTACTTAACTGTTCATGTGTTTGATTGACCAAAGGCTTTTTGGGCATCACTGCGAAACCAACCATTCCTAAAAGTCTTCAAAATACTCCAGAAATATATGACAAGTTTTCTGCAATTACTAAACCAAATGGGGTAAATCCATCTCATTCAGAGGTATAATGCCAATATAAATATATATTTTTAATATTTCTTTGCTCAGGTAAATCTTTCTATTATCAAGATAAACTCATTACACAAATATTTTCATATTTAATGTTATGTTTACATTAATTTTTGTTATACTTTATGTTAAAAGTGTCGAATAATAGTGAAAATTGATGTAAATTAATACAAAATAAGAAATAAATATTGAAACCATGGCAGAAAATATATGAGAGATTACAATTTTATTTTGAATCAATTTTGAGGAGAAAATATCTCAACTGTTGTTTTTTAGTCGTGCACTCTTTCAAATATTCTATCCTACGCATCCATCACTGGCTGTCAATATAGTATTTTATATTTATATCACTCTCACACCAATATGAAAACTCATGTTTTGACCATCTTGACATTTGTAGAAAAATTAAGTGATCTTTCTACCAATTGAGTGCACCGATTAAAAATATGTGTTTAGTCTATCATATCATATATTTTTTTAAATGGATAAGTGACAAAGATAAATTTTGATTACACTATCAAACCTATGTTTAGATGTTAAAATATGTTGGATTGAATTTCAACCAAATACTTAAAACTCTCATAACCTAGTAGATAAAAACTGAGTTTTTCAAATTTAGCGATATTCGATCAACCTCTCAGTCGATCTCTTATTATCTCATGCACATAAATATTTTTAATAGAAGATGCAAATACAATAGTTGTTTTAATCATTAATTTAGAAGGTTTGATACATAGGAAAACTTCAAGAACTGTTCTTAATACACCACAAAGATCCAAAATAAACACGCACACAGCGCACATTATTTCAGTGCTATATTACAATCACTGCAAGCTACTACATATAAACACTGCTGCATCAGATCACCAGTTCTATCGGATTAAAGGTTTCAGGTTGGATTTCAGGCTGACTTCAATAATGCTATTCTTGCCTTGACTTCCTGCAGATGCTCATGGACTTCCTCAAAATGAGGACTGGTAGCAGACTTTACATTGTCGATCCATTCCAATATCTTCGGGTGAGGCCCCAATATTCTCTCTCGATCTTTCTCATCCACAACCTGAAGCAAAAGGATGCACAAGATGATTAATAAAGAGGACTACTATTAAACATCTACAGAACTTAGTACGATGTATCAACATTTTGCTGACACCTCCAAAGATTATTGCTTCCTGTTATACCACTAACTTTATTACTTGTACTCCTGTCGAACTCCAGAAAGCAGATTGCTCTCTTGATACCATTCATACATAGTTGTTAGATTATTTAATTAGCATGCTTCAACTTATGAAGATGAAATTGGTCCTCTTGGTTACCTTGCGAGTCCAAAAAATGTACTCTCATTCTGAGGGCACATTTCTCATGTAAACAGCTAAATTGCATGCCTTCCAACTTTGCTCATTCTTTGATGGTGACACATCAGATTTCAGCCCATAGCTCAACAATATCTTTTTGTCCTACTTAGTATGCTTTTCTGGTGGGTCATTATCTTTATCTTGTCTAGCATAATATGCAGTGAAAAAAGCTTCATCAACTGAGACTCATCTTCCCTCTCTAAACTAATAAAGACTTCGTAGGCTGAGGACCACCAATTGCTGCTGCATCTTTGTCAGAGATATTCCTTCACTAATACTTTGGATTCTGGATCCTATAAAAACTTTAACATATGACCTACTTGTCTTCGGTAATAGAGTTTCATAAAAAAAAATTCCATCTATCAATCAAAAATATATCTAAATAATAGCTCACAAATTGCACTGCAAAGACTGAAAGAAGAACTCACTGAAAATGAACATAGTTAGGCTGAGTCATGTTTAAAGCAAACAGAAATAATCAGGTTAAGCCATATTTGAAGTGGTTTTTGCACTTTGAATTTCTATTCATTGCTCTGTTTCGTAGGCAGCACATTGATTACAGAGTTGATAATACCAAACTAATGAATTGCATGCAAACCCATCTTTTTTTCTCCTTATTGATGCAATACTGAACTACAAGAACATAACTTAATAGATCTGGTATCATACTAATGTACAGTTTGCATGGAATAACATACCTCAAGTTGCATAATCTCACAGGCAAGACTGAGATCTGCAACCGATGGCTGGAAGTTTCCCAGTAAAAATTTTGCATCTCCTTTAAGCCATACAGACTCTAACTTTGAAAGGGATGCACTTAAAATTTTCTCATCTTCAATTGCTGCTTGTGGATTTAATGGAAGACTGCGTACAGGTCCCAGTGCACTGTTGATACAGTAGTTCACTGCAAAACATGATATAGATCATCAGGGCCATCAAATCTTATCAGACCATCCCATGAATGAAGGTGAAAATCACAAATATAAGGAACTGCAGTGTGATGGGGGAAAGGAAAGATGAAGATCCCAATGGCCTCTGCTTCTAATAATCCTTGTCCACTAAGACAAAAGTTAAAAATAAAAAATTTAGGAGGCAATGCACAAACAATGAAAAGGCATGAAATCTTTGCAATTTTATATTGAACCAATAAACCCAAACTAGGTCATATTCATCTCGTGGTTCTAACTACTGCATTTCTCATGATGTGGATCATAAAATGGACTAGAATTTGTCTTATCGACAATATCCACAATTCCACACAACTGTCACTAGTTTAATCTTCAGATGGTTGGTGGATCACACAGCTCACAATCATAACTGTCCGAAGACATGAATTTAAGTTCATCAGCAACTTCAAATTTCTATGAAGTTAGTGATATCATCCTTTGCTTAAATATTTTGTTATTGTTGACTTCTTGTGTATGATACAACGTGAATCCAAACTCTTTTCATGGATGCCTTCAGAAGAACTAGCATGATAAGAAAAATCATGTTCACTGTCTACATTCAGAACAAAAATTGGATGCTGGGGTTTCTCGTACATGCACCACGGCGTAGGTTGGAATGGTGCCAATCCAAGATGGACTGTATTTTTGCTCTTGAGACGATATCAGCAGGATACCTTCCACAAAAGATAGGAAACATAAGGTCAAATGTATCTTGAGATGACTAGGATATAGAACACAAACAATAGTATCATTGACAAAAGTCACCGAAAATCCCTGGTCTAATTTCCATCACAAAAAGGAATACAACTTTCACTTATAAATAATCGAACAGAAGTCCACTTTTAATGAATCAAGAAGTCCACTGTAACATATCAATCATGGTTTTTCTACACAAATATAAAAATAAAAATTCAAAGGTCACCTTTTCCCTGCTCCTTCTACCTCATTTATTAGTAACACAAGAGGACAGTAGCTTGAGAGGGCAATAAATATCATCCAGTTTGTAACATTTTTTTATCACCATAAATTATTTTATACGCACAATTATGAGAGATAGATAGGTAAATTCTTTTTTCTAATTCTGGATATTCCTTTGCCTCAAACAGGAAGGAAAAATAATAATTTTAAAGTAGCTAATGTACCTAGCTATACTTTTCAACTTAAAATGGTTTGTTACCATATGATTGTTCAACTCATTTTACTATGACGATCTCTGGTCTTTCATATCCTTCAAAAGGGCAGATAGGTAGTTACAAAACTTTACCTATCCTGATCTACACTTGAAGATTAGTAGTTTTAGTTGCTTCTCAATAAAATATGAGTAAAGCCTCAAGGAGTACTATTTAGATGTCAGAGAAATGCAATAGATGTTTATCAGTCATACAAGCTAAGCCTCCACGAACATTATCAGGTTGCCAGAGAAAATATATTATGAAAAAAAAAACCACACACACATACACATATTGATAGACAAAAGAAATAATGAGAAATGCAATAGATGCTTATCAGTCATACAAGCTAAGCCTCCACTAACATTATCAGGTTGCAAGAGAAAATATTTTATGAAAAAACAAACCACACACATACACATATTGATAGACGAAGGAAATAATGCAAATGACATATTATAAATTACCAGTGGTCCGGAACTCCAGGAAATGCACTAGCAAGATAGCACAAAATGGCATGACTGGACAAACAAATAAAAGTCATTAGATTAAGGTTGGCGAAAGAATGGGTGGATGGTGGACTAAAATCACAATTGAATACAGAATAAACTTCAACATAAACACCTCATCATTTATATTTGAATTTAGAGTATTTAAGAATATTCAACTTGAGAAGATAAGAAAATCATAGGTGAGATATACATATAAACTGGCATGACTGCTACCACAGACTTCAGAATCATAAAATGGAAACAAATACATGAAAGTCAAACCATTGTCGCAGATAAATCTATATAAGACATCATAATGTTCATGTGAGGCTCTTTCTTTTGATTGTCATAGTTGTTTCATCCTGGTCTTTGGGATTTCAGATTTATTTCATGTTAAATTTTGCATATGCTTCAGAGCCTGTTCAAGTCGGTCTAAAATTTAGAAACCCTTTCTCTAGTAGCAACTTTTATTTTTTTATGTCTTTTCCTTTCAAGGACACCATAGTCGTTCTAGTGTTTCAAGTGCCCATAAGATTTAATGTCTTCTTGAAGTACAATCATGTCTACCTAATGTGTCTTCTTGAAGTTCAATCATGTCTACCTAAGGGTCATTCCACAAGTGATATACAAAGTTCAGAGAGCACAAAAAAATTAAAGAACTACTGATACATGATGAGGTGCCAGAAAAAGGAATTTTGATACCATCTTGATGTATGACAACTTACCAGAAAGAAGCTGCAACACCAGTGTGTTGTAGGATGGATGAGTAGATGGGATCCAATGGGATTCAAGTTTTGTTAATAGATCAAGCAATAGGAGCAACACGTACTGCAAATCTTGGATCTGGTTGATTATTTTATGCAGTTAAGGCTATGATAAACAAAATTTTGAAACATAGTGTTCTCCAAATGATTTGGCAAGACATTGCCTGAGAATTAAGCTAAAAGAGTTACTTCTATCAAATGAAGCATAGGTTATATGATGGGCAGTTTATTATGAGGACAAACTGTTCAGACAAATGTGACACAATGATGACTCGGTTACCACCATCAAAGGAGTTATGTTTTGATCGATCTTTTTTGCAAGGACAGGAGAAGTGCATAAAGAAATTATATTTAAGCATAGACTTAAAGAAACAATATCTACCTCTCAAAGAGCTTTAAATCTCCATGAACAATTGCTGGAACTTCTGCCATTGGGTTTATCTCTGGGAAAAATATCTGAATTAGTACATCTAGAAAGGAAAACATTGGAGTATACTGAGAAAGCCACGCTTAGTTCGTAAATCAGCAGAGACAAGGAAAGCTTGCACATTCAGATTAAGGAGGAAAGAAACAAGTTATTCTCTGCATGATTTGTTAAGCTCAAGAGTTCACAATGAAGTAGTCATTCCTGTGAAATAAAACATAAAGAATTGATGATAGCAGAGCCTCCGAATTGTCCATTGTTCTCAGATGCTCGTTTAGTGTACTATTACTGTGAAAGATGACTTCCATTTTCTTTAACCTTGCTCGATTCACCTTCATGTTTGCAAAAAGAGGGAGGGTTCGAGATCTCAGTTACTAAGCTGTGACAACACAATAAGAAAGATTGATTCCATCGCCCTGCAACTCATGAGGAAAACGAGAACAAAGAGGATGAGAGCTAACTAGTGGGGACCTTTGAAATCGGGCAAACGATGCTTGCCCGTCGTGAAATCAATCGTCACCTCCTCGAAGTCAATACCGTTGACCCTGACATCAACAAGAACCCAAATCCCTCACAATAGTCATGTAGATCAAAGCAGAAGAAACAAAAAAAAACCCAACATAAAAGCGAGAGACAACTAAGCGAAAGACGAAGACGAAAATGTTAGGGAATATTACTTGCAGAAGATTATAATCGCCCGCGACGGCTGCGACAGCCGATGACCGTACACCTTCAGCGTCATCTCTCTTCTCCTCTCCTCTTCTATCCTCAGTATGAGTGCATTGCAAGTATGAAATCCTCTTTATAAGAGAAAACAAAATGAGCAAGGAAACTTTTTCGAATAATAAGAATCATTGAACCAACAGTTATTATTGAATCAATGTTCCCCAACTAACTGAATCAAACACCATCGAACTGTCAAAGGACTCTTTCGCGTTCTTGGACGGTCTCCGTTCTTCGTCTTCCTTGTCTTCATACTGTGGAAACAGAGCTTGACAGCCGATCTTTTGGTGCCAATTTTGGCACACAGCTGGGAGAACTTTGATTACTGTCGTCCTCTTCTACAGTTCAATGAATCAAGATCTACACAAAGTCGTGGATCCAATGTTGAGATGTCTTTTTCCCAAGGAAGCTTGCGTTGATCGAATCCCTATCGGTAGTTGAACTCATCCCGAGCAATGAATCGGGGCTTATCTCCGCTCTACTTCACCACCGCCTAGTCGAAACATATTTGTCGCACTCTCATCCATTTTCTCCCAATGCGACAATTCGCATTCAAGAACGAATCATACATTGCAAACCCTCACACTTAAAAATGACCTCATGCGGAAGAAAATCCAAAGAACTTTTAATGGCTCGATCGAATTGACGTAACATCGACATCGGTGTCTTAAATTAACTAATCAACAGACAAGTTTGTTGCTGCAACATATTAACCTCTAAATCATAATGGGCGATTTTCCATAAAAATAATTTATATCTTGAGTATTTTCCCATCGATTCTTTAATTTTTATTTTTTAAATAATATCTTTAATTAAAAGAAAACCCAACTTACTCTTCAAAAGAAAAATACTGTAAAACCTACTTAAGAACACCGTAAATAATCTAAATAGATTTTAAATCTTAATTAAATTAATTATAAGTTTAAAAAATGATATTGTAATGATCTATGAGTAAAAATAGCAACTAAGGAGTCATAATATGATATATCACTTGTAATATTTTTCAATAACACTTACAGTGTTTATAGTACATCAATAAAACACTATAAATGAGCTAAATAAAAATACTGTAACAATTGAAAACTAGTAAAGAAATAGATAAAAAAATTTGATAGGAAAACCTTTTGGGAGTATTTTAGATATTTTTTTAAGATTAAGGGTATTGTTTGGGAAAAAAAAAAAAAGAAGGATATCTTTTGAAAATACCAAAAGTATGGGTATTTTTAGAAAAGTCACCCAATAGTAAATAACACCAAATAGATTCAAATTTTCCAATCGCACAATGCAGTATGTAAAAAGTTTGGAAACTGAATCCACAATTTTGCAAAATCTCAAAGGAACAACTTTAGCAAGACACCAATGTTCAGTCTGGTAGGTACATAAAAAATATCCAACAAATTCTTTCTCTACATCTGAAGCTGGTGACCTTTTTTGTGGAAGGAAAGCAATACAATGACTCTACATCTATGCACTTGGATAATCAAAAGAAAACATGTAAATGTCTATTGTTTTAAGTGATATGAAAAAGAAATTCTTCATATTATAGGTATGACTTCTTAAATAAACCTCTCCAGAAAGGTCCGAAGAGGATGGCTCACATGGAATATAAATATATCACAGTACTGCAGAGCTTTCACAATCAGCATATGGAAATATGCAGCAGCTTGGATTTGATCATTATTTTTATGATGCGTCACATATAAGACAACTTCAATGATTGTTCTTAATCCTCCAGAAACATCTAAAATAAACACACATAGCAACACTGTTTTATTGCTCTGTTACTGCAATGTAAACTGCTGCATCAAATCACCAGTTTGATCAAGTTAAAGCTTCGGGTTGGGTTTCATGCTGAGATGAGTATCGTTAGGTTTTGCGTTGGCCAGCCTGCTGTGTAGCCTTGCCTTGACTTTGTACAGAATCCCATGGACTTCCTCAAAATGAGGACTGGTAGCAGATTTTACATTTTCGATCCATTGCAAAATCTTTGGGTGAGGCCCCAATATTCTGTCGCGATCTTTCTCATCCACGACCTGAAGCAAAGGGATGCACTATTAAATAGCTTCAGAAATTATTATGATGTATCAAAATTTGGATGACAGCTCCAAAGATTAGCATCTTGCATCCATGTGCTTCATGTTATCCCACTATATTGTATCCAGTCTAATTCATATTTGCTTATTTTTCTCTTTGCAAATTACAATTATTGAAAACCACAGATACAGTAGTAGTTTGTAAGATATGATAAGAAAATGCATGGATTTAAATAAAATTGTATATTCTTTTCCATAACTGTGTGTAATAGTCATAAAACACAATGAGCATGCATCAAGTGACATACCTCCAATTGCAAAATCTCACAGACAAGGCTGAGATCTGCAATGGATGGCTGGAAATTTCCCAATAAGAATTTTGCATTTCCTTTTAGCCAAAGTGACTCTATCTTTGATAGGGACGCTCTAAGAATTATTTCAGCTTCATTTGCTGCTTGTGGGTTTAATGGAAGACCAAGTGCAGGTCCCAGTGCACGGTTAAGAACAAAGGTTGCTGCAAATAATAAAGAGAATACGGGCTATCAAGTCTCATTAGACTAGAAAATCACAAATATAACTAACTATGATGTGATGGAAAAAAAAAA
>LVTN01004392.1:0-11549 GCA_001649415.1 Musa itinerans | reverse complement strand
TATAGAAAAAGATATTTTTCTGGAAACACCCAAAAAATATTTTTTTGAGAAATTCGTCTGTCATTTTCTATTCAAATTGAGAGTGTTTTGCTCTGATATTACTACGATAGCACTGGTTATGATCCGATTCGATTACTTGAACGACTGAGAGTGTGTGTGTGTGTGTGTGAGAGAGAGAGAGAGAGAGAGAGAGAGAGAGAGAGAGACCACATATGTACATCTTCTCTCTTTGGGTAAAAGGAATCCCGTTTTACACGGTGTACCGTCGGTGCTTTCCCCGTCCATCTGCAGAGCTTTTCGTTGGGTTGGCTCGAAAGATGTGACACGGTGTACCGTCGCATCTCCGCTCCCAAGAGTTCTGCCTCAACGTCATCTCTGGGCTCCCTTCTTTCCCCCCCCTCCCGCCCCTATTCGGACGCCCCCGGGGCAAGGAGTGAATGGCAAAACTCTTTCCCCTTACCTCTCTCCAGAAGCAGGAAACACGATGAGAAGTGACACATTGCAGGGATCTCAAGGTTGAAGATGATACGCTTCGCTTGTGCATAATTCCTGCTAGTATATAGACGGTTCCTGCACGAGTGGATATCATTCATGGAGAGGCTTTAGGGTTTGGACGACAACATGCTTGCAGAGTTGGGTTCACAGTACGGTAGTGATGGAACATTTACCGAGAGGAGCTGTGCAGGATTTGACTCTCTCCGTGAGCTAATCCCACTAATGTAGATTGATGTTTTGGCATCCCAACTTCCTTTCTCTTTACAGTCTCAAGTCTTACAATCTCCGCAGCTTATCTTAATGAAACTTGTATAAATAGAATTTATATTAATGAAACTTGTTAAGCTTTCTCATCGTGTGTTTTCATCTATCATGGTATCAGAGCAATCTTATCTTGAGTGAGACTTCTTTCTTCTTGCTGTCTAGCGACAGTAATCCGAAAGTCGACTAACTCTCAAGATCGATCATCGGCGTGACCACCCCTTTTTTAACGATTTTTTTCGCTCGCACGATCACCTGTCGCCATGAGCTCGTCGCCATCTATGTCGTGCTACTCCCCGTCATCCTCGACATCATCTATGCCAACAACAACAAGCCCCTCTTCCACCCTCTGTGCTTCCTCCTCTACCTCGGCCCACCTCCACTCACGTTGATCTGAGCCGACGGTGATCTGCCACCTCCAGCAATACTAATCAGATCAACGCTTTCTTCCTCATTGACTATTGCTGTCTCTGCCACCTCGCTGGCTTGCTACTGTCGCTATAGCAATTGTGCCCTAGGAAGAAGCACGGTCCACCTCTGCACCTTGTCGCAACTGTCTTCCCACGCTCCTCTCTACGCCGACAACCTCTTCTCCTCTCTACGTCAAGTGTCTTCCCCTCTCCCCCTTTGCTTAGTTGCGATCGCTTGTCAGATTCGAGAAAGCCTTCTCCACCCATCTCTGCAGCAACATCACTCGTCCATCAATCGGTTTCCCCCGATCTGATTGGCGAACTTCAAATCAACAAACCTCAAATTCATCGTCTTAATAATAAAAGTCATATACTCTCTTTTAGAACATCTTCTATATCCTACTTTAACCCATTTAAAATTATTTACACTGACGTCTAAGGCCTTACCCAACCACTTCTTTTAACAATTTCAAAATTTATATCATTTTTATAGATTATTTTACTAAGTATTCATGATTCTATCCTCTCAAATACAAATATGAAGTCTTTTTAGTTTTTATTCAATTTATGTAGTTGATGGAGAACTTCTTTCGGTCCATAATTAAAATAGTTTACTTGAATGACAGAGGTGAATATTAAGCCATAATATCCTGTCTTTTAGTTTGTCAAATACAACACCTTAAGTCACCCCCCTACACTCTTCAACTAGTTAGCTCTGTCGAATACAAACATCGACATATAGTTGGAATTGATCTTACCTTTATGCATTAAGCCTCCATGCCACCAACATTTTGGTCAACAGCTTTTCAAACTACAGTCTACCTCATTAACTGTTTGCTCACTCCAATCCTATAATATCAATCACCATTTAAAAAACTATTTCACAAACTTCCAAACCTTCATAAACTTAAAGTATTTAGTTGTTTATATTATCCATGGCTATACCCCTATGCCTCACATATGTTGAGACCATGATCTAAGTCTTTCATCTTCATAGGATACCCTTTTGAACATAATACTTTCCGATGCTACGATCCTCAAACTCAAAAAGTCTTTATATCACGTTATTTACAATTTTCTTTCAAAACCATGGGTCTCCAGCCATGCGAGCCACTCCAATAAACATATGTCACTAGAGTATATCTCATATTCCGAGCCTCTCATCACACCATCCAGTCCTTCCCATCAGGATACACAGTTCATTGTTCCTTCAATTTAGTAACTCCTGACTCCACTACTTCTTTACAAGTTCACCCTATTGATGAAGCAATACCCTCATAAACACAACTAATGTCTTTATCTTCTCTTGGATCTAGTGATATTGAAGTACCTCAGCTTGATCAAGTACATATCAATGACTTTTCACCAATACTTATACCTCCAACATAACCTAACAATCCCATCGCACTTGGACATCCTATGACAACATACTCCAAAAGTGGTATTTTTAAACCACATCACATCCTTGACCTTCATGCTATTACAAAATCTTTCTCGGAACCCATTGAACCCACTACCATCACTCAAGTCCAAAAATCTCCATACTAGTGCAAAACCATATGTGAAGAATATGATGTCATACTCTATAATTCTATATAGACTCTTGTACCATTTCATCACACACAAAATATTATTGGGTGTAAGTGAGTCTTTTGAATTAAGTGGAATTCAGATGGATCCGTTATCAGATATAAAGTACGTCTACTGGCCAGAGGGTTTCATCAACGACATGGTATTAACTTCATAGAGATATTTAGTCTCATTGTTAAACTGATGATAATCCGACTTATCTTGAATTTAGCCATCACAAGAGGCTGACACTTATGACAATTGGATGTTAACAATGCTTTCTTATAGGAGATCTTAACTAAAGATGTTTTTATATAGCAACCTCTTAGCTTCATCCACCCTCAATATCCAAGCCAGTATGTTTGTAAACTACCCAAAGCTATTTATGGACTTCTTTAAGCTCCAAGAGTGTACCGAACTTCGCTCATTTTTGACATCATCTAGCTTAATCAACTCTAAGTCTAACATTTCGTTATTTTTACGATAATAAAATGGAGGTATAATATATCTATTAGTGTATATGGATGACATTATCATCATAGACAATAATCCTATGGAGATCAAGGGATGCCTCAAGCAATTGGCAAATCAATTTTCCATCAAATATCTATGAACATTGAGATACTTTCTAGGAACAGAAGCAATATATACATCTTTATGACTTTTTTATCTCAAAGAAAGTATACTCAATATCTCTTATCAAAGACGAACATCCAAAATGCCAAAGAGGTTTCTACTCCACTCTCTGCTACTGAATCACTTAAATTATATAATGATAGTGCTACTGTGGATCATATATAATACCGATAATTACTTGACTCCTTACAGTATTTATCTCTCACATGTTCAAACATCTCATTTGCAGTCAATGAATTATCTCAATTCATGCATCGACCATATATTATGTATTGGTATGCAATAAAATGAGTCCTGTGATATCTCAAAGGGACCCTCAATCATAAACTTTTTCTCCATAAACACTCATTACTTCATCTTCATACCTTTGTCGATGCTGATTGGACAGAAAATATTGATGATAAAATATCTACATCAGGGTATATTATCTTCCTTGGAATAAATTCAATCAGTTGGAGTTCAAAGAAGTAGAGACAATTACAAGGTTTACAACTGAAGTTGAATATCGAGCTATTGCCACAACTGTTGCAGAACTCAATTGAGTCACGAATCTACTAAAGGAACTTGACTTCAACTTTACCCTAGCTCCTACAATATATTGTGATAATGTTGAGCCACCTACCTATACGTCAATCTAGTATTCCCCTCATGTATAAAACACATTGCCATTGACTTTCACTTCGTCCGAGATTAAGTTGTTAGATATCAACTATATGTTTCTCACATACATATGACTAATCAACTAGCATACTCTCTCACAGAGTCTCTCGCTCACAAAATATTTTCATTAAATCGATCCAAGATTGACGTCCTTGACATGAGCTTAATCTTGTGGGGATATAATAAAAGATAAGATTTCCACAACTGCCTGAGGAAATCTCTCCTAACTACTTAATCTTGATAGAGGAAATCTTTCCCTCTAACCTGTATAAACAGGGTTCATATTAATAAAACTTATCAAGCTTTCTCATCACGTTTTAATCTATCATAAACATACTTCTCATGTACATACTCTAAGTTATTCAGGGTTCTTATACTTTGAGTGACAATACTAATTGATGGAGTGCTTCTAATTTCCTGAAGAACGATCTGAAAGCCCTTGATGTCAATTCTACTTTCATATCAGAGTACGGAAAGATACTTGACTAACTTTTTCATCTCTAACACCCAAAATCAGAAGCGGCTTTTGAATCTCTAACACCCAGCTACTTGTCACCTGAACAAAACTTTTAACTACATCGGTTTTCATTTTTTTTATTCTAAAAAATTAAAATTTCAATAAAATCAATAAAATTAAAAAAGGAGTCTTTATGTCTGGACCTCGTTTCAAAAAAAATACATCATCTGGGGGTTTTACTAGGACTAACTAGTAAAAGACCTAGATCCAGAAGTGATCTTAAAAACCAATTGTGTTCTACGAAAAGATTGCAGTATCGAATTCGTCTAGAAGAAAAATAGAAATTGCATCTCGAAGAACAAAAAGAAAGAACAAGTGGATACCACAAACAATTCATGTGCAATTCTAAATACTTGTTTGACATCCTATGGTGCAGTGAAGACATAGACCTTGATGAAAGCAATGTCAATGATAACAGGGTAATGCATCAAAAGCCTAGTGTGAAATATAGTTGTGTTCTTCAAGAAATGTAAACCTAGACTAGATAGACATAACTAAAGAAAATAGATGAACATTTCTCTTCGTCTCATGTCTATGGATTTTCTCAATTAGAAGATCTCACATGGATAATACATATTTCAATTAACTAAGCCTAATGTTAATTATTTTGTTCCAGAGCAAACATATCTACAGAGGATGATTTATCCTATTTAGATATTCATGATGAAGGAGTACTAAATTCTCTTTTAAATCGACCCTCGAAGGATTGTTCTATTCAAATAGTCGATTGTTTTAAATCAATCCTTGAATGAGTATTAAATTCTTTTTTAAATCGACCATTGAAGGATTGTTCGATTCAAGAATTAAGTACCCCCTTCGGGGTTACTGAATTCTCTTTCATAAAGGCCCTCAAAAGAGGAAAAAAAAGGCTAAAATACCAACTAACATCTGTTTATTCTTTAATTCAACCAACAAAATGTACTGTGATACGACATATTTTGGGCCTAAGACACATCAAAATCTGACACCATCAGTCACAGTCAGAATCCGTACTAAGGCACTACTCGGCACGTCACGTCTCGGGAATCCCGAGATAGAGTCGCGCCCGAGACACGCCAAGTCAAAATTCATACCAAGGCACTGTTTGGCACGTCCACCACGCCAACCCGCGTACGACCGACCCACGTACAGTAATATAAAGATCTCTGGCCGGCATCTGGCCCAAGGGGGAGGGGAAAAATAATTGAACCCACGATTGACTTGCTCGTCGGAGGGGCTAAAGTCGGGAATCACCCGACGAAGGTCATTTTTGTAGGAAAGCGACCGCCCACGACCCGTGAGTGTCTCAACCCGAGGATCGCCATCCAATGTACGAAGACGAGTTGCCAACCACCCCGGAGACGGAGAGACGCGGCTCAGCATAAACGACGCCCGGATCGGCAGACCGAGGAATGTTGTCCGAGGACAGGGGCGTCCTAACCTACGAAGTTGCCTACCGACGTCTCCACGGCGAGTGTCCCAACCTCCGAAGTCGTCGACCGACGTCCCCACGACAAGCCATCAATCAGCACTTGGACCGAGGAACGCTGATCAACACCCCCTCGCGAGGGCCCGGTCGACCCCGCCAGCCCAACTCTTGCCCGAGCCGCTCTAGAACGGCCACTCCCGAGCGGCGAGCATCCCGACCCAGGAGACATCGTCCAACCATAGGGGAGAGTAGTAAGCTAGCCCAGATCCCGACCAACACCAACCAGCACCCCTTCTCGAGGGCGTGGCCACCTCATCACTATACTCACTCTGCAAGAAGCCCCTGACATCGGCCTGTGGACCTAACTGTACTGACTCATCAGCTGTAGTACTTTTGTTCACTAACATTTTGGCGCTAGAAGGAGGGCCATGTCGTAGGAGTATCTGGCACACCCCTCTAGCGGGCCCGGAGATCAGCCCCTCCCTGTCCTCAGAGACGGGGGAATCTCGACCTCGACGCCAAATCGCTACTGATGCCTGTTCAACGACCTGGGATTGTCACCCCCCGGACTTACCATGGGACCTTCGGCCATTTCACTCGAGGCGTTCCTCGGCCTTGGCAAGCAAGAACAAGCAATGGCGAGGATGATGCAGATGATCATCCCACTCATTCCCCAGATCGTGTGGCTAGCAGCTCCCCTGACCGACCCGATATGGCAAAAGCTGAGTAGGGAGCAAGTTGGGACGAGAGAAGCCCGATAGTAGACGATGAACCCGAGAAGCCTGGCCGAGCAGAGCATACCCACACGCTATCGGATCACTTCCCCCCACTCCGAGCCTGATACCATATCGTTCGACTCAGCAGATGACTTGTTCAAGATCCAATTGTCCCGGGTCAACCAACACCTGGACGAGTTCCAGCGTGAGTTCCAGAAGTCGCGAGGCGAGACGAGTGAAGGCAGCTCGGGCGGATCCCCCTTTACTCAAGAAATACAGGACAAACCTGTACCCCTCAACTTCAGGCTACCGACATTGGAGATGTACGATGGCGGCTCCGATCCTACTGAGCACGTCTCCGCATTCCGAGCTCATATGGCCCTCTATGGCACCTCTGATGCATTGATGTGCCGGGCATTCCCGATCACTTTGAGAGGACTAGCATGAGCATGGTTCAGCCGGCTACGCCAATCCTCGGTCTCATCCTTCGACCAGCTCGCTGGGGAATTCGAGCAGAACTTCCTTGCCAGTGCGTAACCTAGGCCTTCCATGGCCACCTTGCTCGCACTATCCCAGCACGAAGACGAGTCATTCTCTCAGTTCGTGGCACGTTTTGCCACTAAGATCCGGGGATTCCCGGACGCTCACCCCTCTTTAATTATGCAGGCGTTTCTGATGGGCTTGAAGCCTTCAAGGTTCTTCTGGTCCATGATCAAGAAGCCGCCAATAACCATCCCCGAGATGCTCCAGCGCGCCAACCAGTACATCGCCGCCGAAGCTCTAGTGGTGGGAAAGCGCAGGGACGGTAAGAGGCCAAGGGCGGAACAATCCCGAGGAACGACCTCAGCAGCCCCGGTGCAACCCCGCTAGAGGCCCGACTGACAAGAACTACTGCTCCTGAGGCCCCCACCTCTCTCTCTGAGCACGTTCCACCAGGACTACGACCACGACACAGAAGATTGCTGTGACCTCCAGAATCAAATCGAGGACTTGATCCAAAAAGGTCACCTCGGGCGCTATCTCAAGGAACCCTGAGAAGCTACTCCACATCCCAGGGGACTCATCGAAAGATGCCTCGTCATCCAAAATCTCTTACCAAAAAGCCACTCGTGACAAGAGGTCCATAGGCTCTTGCCCGAGCTGCTCCAGATCGGTTCCCGACTTGAGGCTCGCCGACCCAGCTCTTGCCCGAGTCTTTCCAGATCGGTTCCCGACTTGAGGCTTACCGGCCCAGCTCCTGCCTGAGCCGCTCTAGATTGGTTCCCGACCTGCGGCTCGCGGCCCAGCTTCTGCCCGAGCTGCTCCTGATCGGTTCCCGACCTGCGCCTCACCGGCCCAGCTCTTGCCCGAGTCTTTCCAAATCGGTTCCCAACCTAAGGCTGGTCAGTCCCCAAGTTTGATTTGGAGCCGAGCTTACTCACTCGGTCCCCAGGTTCGATTCATAGCCAAGCTTACTCACTCGGTCCCCAAGTTTGATTCAGAACCAAGCTTAATCACTCGGCCCCCAGGTTCGATTCCTGCCCGGGTCGCTCTAGATCGCTCCCAATTAGCGACCCGTTGGCACCGAAACCGGAACCGAGCTTACTCACGTCCCCAGGTTCGAGTCGGAGCCAAGCTTACTCACTCAGTCCCCAGGTTCGATTCGGAGCCGAGCTTACTCACTCGGTCCCTAGGTTCGATTTGGAACTGAGCTTAATCACTCGGCCCCCAAGTTCGATTCCTACCTGGGTTGCTCCAGATCGCTCCCAACTAGCGACCCGTCAGCACAAAAACTGGAACCGAGCTCAGCCGCTCGACCCCCAGGTTTGATTCCTGCCCAAGTCGCTCCAGATCGCTGTAGACTGGGGACCCGTTGGCATTGAAACCAAAACCAAGCTCCGCCGCTCGGACCCTAGGTTCGGTTCTTGCCCGAGTCGCTCCAGATCGCTCCAGACTGGTGACCCGTTGGCACCGAAACCAGAACTGAGTTCAGCCGCTTAGCCCCCAGGTACGATTTCCGCCCGAGTCGCTCCAGATCGCTCCCGACTAGCGACCCGCCGGCACCGAAACCGGAACCGAGCTTACTCACTCGGTCCCCAGGTTTGATTCGGAGCCAAGCTTACTCACTCAGTCCCTAGGTTCGATTCGGAACCGAGCTTAATCACTCGGCCCCCAGGTTCGATTCCTGCCTGGGTTGCTCCAGATTGCTCCCAACTAGCGACCCACCGGCATCGAAACCGGAACTGAGCTCAGCCGCTCGGCCCCCAGGTTCGATTCCTACCCGAGTCGCTCCAGATCGCTCCAGACTGGCGACCCGTCGGCACCAAAACCGGAACCGAGCTCAGTCGCTCGACCCCCAGGTACAATTCCTTCTCGAGTCACTCCAGATCGCTCCCAATTGGCGACCCACCGGCACCGAAACTAGAACCGAGCTTAATCACTCGGTCCCCATGTTCGATTCGGAGCCGAGCTTACTCACTCAGTCCCCAGGTTCGATTCGGAGCCAAGCTTACTCGGTCCCCAAGTTCGATTCGGAGCCGAGCTTACTCACTCGGTCCCTAGGTTCGATTCAGAACCGAACTTAATCACTCGGCCCCCAGGTTCGATTCCTGCCTGGGTTGCTCCATATCACTCCCAACTAGCGACCCGCCGGCACCGAAACCGAAACCGAGCTTAGTCGCTCGACCCCCGTGTTTGATTCCTGCCCGAGTCGCTCCAGATCACTCTAGACTAGCGACCCGTCGGCACCAAAACCGGAACCGAGCTCAGCCGCTTGGCCCCCAGGTACGAATCTTGCCCGAGTCGCTCCATATCGCACCCGACTAGCGACCCGTTGGCACCGAAACCGAAACTGAGCTCAGTCGCTTGGCCCCCCAGGTTTGATTCCTGCCCAAGTTGCTCCAGAGCGCTCTCGATTGGCAACCCGTCGGCACCGAAACCGAAACCGGACTCGGTCACTCAGCCCACAGGCCCGATCCAACACCCGAGCCACACCTCACGGCCAATCTTACGCTCGAGTCACATCTCGACCGATCCAGTGCCCGAATCACCGATCTAGTCCATCACCCGAGTTGCTCCACGTCAATCCCCGACACACGACTCGTCAAATCTCCAACCGAGTCACTTCGGCATGCTTGCCGACTTGCAAACTCGGTAGCCATAACTTTGGGCCATGCCAAACCCGTTATCCGACCTACGACACGTTAGTTTTGCCTCGTCAGGCGCCTACCATTTGATCAGCAGGGTCAGTACTGCCCGAATCATGGGGCACCGCCCCTCTAAATCGCCCCCCGACAAGTCAATCTAGCTTCTCCGCACAAGTCTCGCCTTGCCGGTTTCGACGCTTCGGTTTCGCCTCGTCAGGCCCCTACCATTCAATCAGCAGGGTCAGTCCTGCCCGAATCACGTGGCACCACCCCTCTAAATCGCCCCCTGACGAGTCAATCTAGCTCCGTCGTGCAGGTCTCACCTCGCTAATTTTGACACTTCGGTTTCGCCTCATCAGGCCCCTATCGTTCGATTAGTAGGGTCAATCCTGCCCGAATCACGGGGCACTGCCCCTCTAAATCGCCCCTCGACGAGTCAATCCAGCTTCGCCGCGTAGGTCTCGCCTCGCCGATTTCGACACTTCGATTTCGCCTCGTCAGGCCCCTACCATTGGATCAGCAGGGTCAGTCCTGTCTGAATCAAGAGGCACTGCCCCTCTAAATCGCCCCCTGATGAGTCAATCCAGCTTTGCCAAGCAGGTCTCGCCTCGTCGGTTTCGACGCTTCGGTTTCGTCTTGTCAGGCCCCTACCATTCGATCGGCAGGGTTAGTCCTGCCCGAATCATGGGGCATTGCCCCTCTAAATCGTCCCCCGATGAGTCAATCCAACTTCCCCGCACGGGCAACCAACACAATCATGTCATTCAGACCCAAGCATATCTCCCGGCCCTTCAAGGACCCCACGGCACACCTTGGAGGGGGGGGGGAGAAGTGATGCGACATATTTTAGGCCTAAGACACATCAGAATCCAACGCCATCGGCTACAGTCAGAATCCGTACTAAGGCACTGCTCGGCACGTCACGTCTCGGGAATCCCGAGACAAAGCCACCCCCGAGACACGCTAAGTCAGAATCCATACTAAGGCACTGCTCGGCACGTCACATCTTGGGAATCCTGAGACAGAGCCGCCCCCGAGACACGCCAAGTCAGAATCTGTACCAAGGCACTGTTTGGCATGTCTACCATGCCAACCCGTGTACGACCGACTCACGTACAGTAATATAAAGATCTCTGGCCGGCATCTGGCCCAAGGGGGAGGGGAAAAACAATTGAACCCACGATTGACTTGCTCGTCGGAGGGGCAAAATCGAGAATTACCCAACGAAGGCCATTTTTGCAGGAAAGCGGTTGCCCACGACCCACGAGCGTCTCAACCCGGGGATCGCCATCCAGTGTATGAAGACGAGCTGCCAACCACCCCAGAGACGGAGAGACGCGACTCAGCATAAACGGCGCCCGGATCGACAGACCGAGGAACGCTGTCCGAGGACAAGGGGCATCCCAACCTAGAAGTCGCCGACCAACATCTCCACGGTGAGCATCCTAACCTCCGAAGTCTCTGACCGACATCCCCACGGTGAGCCATCAATCAGCACCCGGACCGAGGAACACTGATCAACACCCCCTCGCGAGGGCCCGATCGACCCCGCCAGCCCAACTCTTGCCCGAGCCGCTCCAGAACGACCACTCCAGAGCGACGAGCGTCCCGACCCAAGAGACATCGTCCAACCACAGGGGAGAGTAGTAAGCTGGCCCGGATCCCGACCAACGCCAACCAACACCTCTTCCCGAGGGCGCGACCATCTCGTCACTCTACTTACTCCACAAGAAGCTCCTGACATCGGCCCGT
>LVTN01004387.1:0-11595 GCA_001649415.1 Musa itinerans | reverse complement strand
GACGGCAAAAGAAAAGGCTTTCTACCACTACCGACAAATCTTTTCTCCTCGGTGAACGGCAACTGTCTTCTCCATTGCCACTCTACGCCAACATTTGTTCCCTTCCGTAGCATCACTGTAACATTATTATATATTTCTCCTCTGTCGCAGCTTTCTCCTTTGCTGCAGCAGTCGCAGTCGTCGTCGTCGTAGTTACAACCGCCATTATTGCAGTCGTCACCGTTGTAGCCACAGCCGTTGTCGTCAAAGCCGCAGCCACCGCCGTTTGCTCTTGCCCTACTCACGAAGCCTCTCGCTCGTAAACTGTTTGCTTTACATCGATTCAAGATTGGTGTCCTTGATAGGAGCATCATCTTGCGGGGGCATGATAGCAGATAAGATTTCCTCAATTACATGAGGAAATCTCTTTATTCTGTTAAGGAAAATCCTCTATTATATTGAGAAAAATCATCCCTCCTAATCTGTATAAATAGTAGAGGGATATGTCAATGCATTCAAGCTTTTTCAGTAAAGCTTTTTCAATAATTATTCTTATCTTCTATTCTTTTCGTAAAAAAGAAAAAGATGGATGGGCAGAATAAATTGGGAAAGGCTCCTCGAACAGTCAGGTGGATTCAGTGATATTATCTTTTCGATCAAAAATGAAATATTTAGAAAGCTAAATCTTGAAGTCTGAAATGTTCTTTCTTTCTGTCACTCATTTAATTGATTTGATTCATTCACTCATTGAGTTTAAAGCATCAAATACCTGGGTGGTGACGAGTGAAGGTGTCCCAAATGCTCGGCCCCTTGCCACCTTCTCTGAACGCACCTTCATACTACGTACGTACCCAACATCAGAACCACTTCACCAAAAAACAAACACTCTCTTACTCTTACGTATATAATCTGTGATACGCTGTTGAACTTACTTGGTAAGCTGCAGAGGCCGCACCGAAGACAAAGCCAGCAGGGAAGGAGCTGCTGTTGAAAGACGAGGCGGCGACGCCGTGCGCCGAAGCTCCTCCCCATAGTGATCCCATCAGTGCCGCCACAAAGGGGAGGACGACAACAACGTAAGCAGATCCCATTTGTCTTAGAGAGAGAGAGAGAGAGAGATGGAAGCCGGAGATCTTCCCCTACTTATGGATGCAGACTGTCGAAAGAGAGCTTCCACATGAATACTTCGCCAAACCCATTACAGTGTGTTTCAGAACAATCATATCATTACAAGGAATGATTTGTCTCATATGTCTCCCACTTAACATGTCATATGGGATGTCAGGTCATTAAATAGGACTCCATACACACACACACATTATCTTAGCTAATAGAGAACATGATGTATTATTTTCCTTCGATAGTAACCTTATCTTACATTTGCCTTCAATAAACCAATGGCCAGAGACTCTTGCAGCGTGTCGGTCACCCACTTTTGATCATATGCCTTGTCAAAACCATATCTCAAAGTTGCAAGAGACAGACAGTCAAAGCCAGAGTGACAGTCATCATTGCAACTCTTCCTATGAAATCTATAATGTACTTTAGTTTATTTACCAACAAAGATATATTATATGTATTGTATCATTATATATATTGTCACCAGTAGTACGTTCCTTGGGTTTCATATTCAATGTCATTTTATATTTATTTTCGCCTCGGATCCTCTCGAATTCGCACAAATCCAATTCTCTTTCACGTGTATCTGTCCATTGAAGATTAGTTCAATTTTTTTTTTATTTTATGATATTCACTATTTGTTTAATTATAATTAGTACTAGTCCCTCGAGGTGTGGAGATGGTGGTTAGCATTAACGCACAAAGCGTCTAAGGTATAATCCTTGATGTCATGGCTATAGTACCGATGAAATATATAATATTTCACCTACTCAAACCTTCCTAACGGAGACTTTATGGGACCAGGTTCTTGTACCAACCCTTTCTTTCTGCTACAGAGAAAGATCTCCATCCAAAACAAGTTGGTGCTTGACATATTTTGGACCCTGGACACGTCATAGCTGAAGCCACACATCAAATCAGAATCATACCAAGAAGCTATGACACACGTCTCGTCCCGGTAGCTCGGGGCGGTGTTGTCTGATGTTGCTTTGCACATCCCGGGCGACCGTCGGTCGGAAGGGCCATCCCATCCCTCGAGGGTCAACGGTCGCACCGAATCGACATGCTACCAACCCTCGCGCAATAGTATAAAGCTCTTGGCCGGCCTCCGACCAAGGGGGGGAGAGATAAAAAAACAATCCATCCCATTATTGACTTACTCGTCGGAGGGGCCACGACCGGGGATCACCCGGCGAGGGCCATTTTTTGCAGGCGGACGACCACCCGGGGGCGGCGAGCGTCTCAACTCAGGGGACGCCATCCACCGCACAACGGAGAGCTGTCAGTCAGCCCGGATCCCGACCAACGCCAACCAGCACCCCTTTCCAAGGGCACGACCACCTCATCATCCGGCTCATCCTACAGAAAGCTCCCGACATCGACCCGCGGACCTAGCCGTGTTGACTCATCAGCCACGGTATATTTGTTCGCTAACATTTTGGCGCTAGAAGGAGGGCCATGTCGCTGGAGCATCTGGCAAGAGCTCTCCCCGAGGGAGAACCACCGACCGACTTCCCTTCCATTGAACCCAAAAGTCAGGTCCTCCCCGCCGTGACAGCTCTCCGTTGTTGCCCCCCGGACTCACCACAGGACCCGAGGTTGTCGCCCCCCGTGACCGCTAGAAGGAGAGATGGGACGATCCTGTCCTTGATGCCAGATCGCTAGTGGCGCTTGTTCAACGACCCGAGGTTGTCGCCCCTCGGACTCACCACAGGACCCCTGGCCGTGACACCCGAGGCGTTCCTCAGCTTGACCAGGCAAGTGCAGGCCATGGCGGGCATGATGCAGACTCTCGCTCCCCTCATTCTTGAGATCGTGTGGCTAGCGACTCCCCCGGTGGACCTGACCCAACAGAGGCCGAGCGTGGAGCAGGTCGGGACCGGAGAAGCCCGAGAGCAAGCGACGGACCCGAGAGGTCCGCCTGGGCAGAATATACCCACACCCTGTCAAGTCATACTACCCCACTTCGAGCCTAACACCGTATCATCTAACTTGACGGATAACTCGCTTAGGGCCCAACTGTCCTGGGTCAACCAACGCCTAGATGGGTTTTAGTGTGAGTTCCGAAAATCACAGAGTGAGTCTAGCGAAGATGACTCAAGCGGGTCCCCTTTCACTCAAGAAGTACAGGACAAGCCAGTACCCCTCAACTTTAAGCTATCGGCATTGGAGACATACGACGGCAGCTCCGACCCCGCAGAGCACGTCTCTGCATTTCGGGCTCAGATGGCCCTCTATGGCACCTCCGACGCATTGATGTGCTGGGCATTTCAGATCACCCTGAGGGGACCGGCACGAGCGTGGTTCAACCGACTACGCCAATCCTCGGTCTCATCCTTCGACCAGCTCGCTAGGGAGTTTGAGCAGAACTTCCTCGCCGACGTGCGACCTAAGCCTTCTGTGGCCACCCTGCTCACGTTATCTAAGCGCGAAGACGAGTCGCTCTCTCAGTTTGTGGCACATTTCGCCACTGAGATTCGGGGATTCCCAGATGCTCACCCCTCTCTAATCATACAGGCATTTCTGATGGGTTTGAAGCCCTCGAGGCTCATCTGGTTGCTAATCGAGAAGCCGCTAGTGACCGTCTCCAAAATGCTCCAGTGTGCCAACCAGTACGTCGCCACCGAAGCCTTGGTGGCGGGGAAGCGTATAGAAGGCAAGAGGCCAAGGGCGGAACAGTCCCGGGGAACAACCTTAGTAGCCTTGGCACCACCCCGCCGAGGGCCCGATCGACAAGAGCTACTGCTCCCGAGGCCCCCGCCTCTCCCCCTGAATACGTCCCGCACTGAGATCTTTCTCCAAATTAGGGAAAAAGGTCTCCAGCGACAACCTCGTCCCATGAAGGCCACTCACAATGATCAGTCTAAATATTGTAGGTTCCACCAGGACTACGACCATGACACGGAGGACTGCCACGACCTCTATAATCAAATAGAGGGACTGATCCGGAGAGGCCACCTCGGACGCTATCTCAGGGAACCCCGGGAAACGACTTCACGCCCTAGGGGACCCGTCGAAAGACAAATCGACATCATCTCCGGGGGACCGGCAGCCGGCGGCAATGGCTCTACGGCGAGGAAGGCCTATGAATGCAACACGGTCAAGAAACGTCCCCGACCCATGCTCGAGCCTGAAATCACCTTCGGGACCGGAGAAGTCGAGCGCTCCCATCACGACGACGCTTTGGTGATCTCCATCTAGGTCGCCAACGCCCGAGTCAAAAGGGTAATGGTTAACACTGAAAGTTCCGCCGACGTTCTTTACTTCGATGCCTTCGAGAGGCTCGGCTTGATTGAGGGAGACCTTACCCCCATGGCGTCAGTAATCATAGGATTCACAGGGGATTCCATCTTCCCGCTCGGGACCACGGTCCTCCCTGTCACCATTGGGGAGGGGCCGAGAGCGAAGACAATGATAACCACCTTCATGGTAGTTGATTTGCCCTCGGCTTATAACGTCATCCTCGGTCGACCGACGCTGAACAAGTTAAAGGCGGTGGTTTCCACCTACCACAGGGCCATCAAGTTTTCGACCTCGACAGGGTTCGGGGAGGCCCGAAGCGACCAAGGGGAGTCAAGGCGATGCTATCTTGCGACGATTACTCTCCCAGGAAAAATGCACCCAACTCAAGTCCCCGACCCCCGTGAACGGCCCACAGCACTGATGCCGTTGGAGCCTCCCGAGCAGCTCGTCGAGGTACCCCTGAAAAGGAGCCGACCCGACCAGACCATCAAGGTCAGAACCACAATCCCCGAAGTAGACTAGCTCCACCTCATTGACTTCCTGAGAAGAAACGCCGATATGTTCGCATGGTCCCCCGAGGAGATGCCCGGGATTAACCCAGAAGTGGCCCAACACCAGCTTTTCAAGCACTAGCTTGGGAGGAATATGAAAGTATACGTAGACGACATGATTGTAAAGAGCAAGGCTGCAAGTACGCACTTAACCGACCTGGCAAAAACATTCCAAACGCTCCGGCGATCCAACATGTGTCTGAATCCCACGAAGTGTGTCTTCGGGGTCAGCTCGGGGAGGTTCCTCGGCTTTATCATTCACCAAAGGGGAATAGATGCCAACCCAGAAAAGGTGCGAGTCGTAACCGAGATGCACTCCCCCCGCTCGGTCAAGGTGTAGCGACTCACCGGGAAGTTGGCAGCGCTCAGTAGGTTTGTGTCACGTTCAGGCGACAAATGCCTCCCCTTTTTTCGGGCTCTGCGATGGGCCATCAACTTTACATGGACCTCGGAGTGCAAGGAAGCCTTCGAAAAGTTGAAGGCGTGCCTCGCCCGCTTGCCCCGACTCGCCTCGCCCGAGCCGGGCGAAACCCTTAGTCTCTACTTGGTGGTCTCGGCACAAGCAATCGACTCGGTGTTAGTTCGGGAGATACCACCAATGCAGCAACCCGTATATTACGTCAGCCATATCCTCGTCGGGTCCGAGGCATGGTACTCCCCGATTGAGAAGCTAGCTCTCGCTCTAACGAAGACGGCCCGAAAGTTGCGACCCTACTTCCAAGCCCACACGATCAAAGTGATCACCGACCAGCTGTTACGACAGATCCGTTCCAACTTCGACGCATCATGTCGTATGCTGCGATGGTTGGTTGAACTCAGCGAATTTGACATTCAATACTCCCCCAGGGCCACCATCAAAGCTCAGGTATTGGCTGACTTTATTTTGCGAGCTAACTCATGAGGACCTTGCTATGGGGCAGGAGAACAACCAGAACATGTGGACCCTACACATGGATGGCTCGTCCACTACAGAAGCGGTCGGGAGAAACCTACGAGAGGTCGCTCCAATTACAATTCCGAGCCACCAACAACGAGTCTGAGTACGAGGCGCTACTCCACGGCCTGTGCCTCGCTCTGGAGATGCATGTGGATGACCTTGAAGTCTTCAGCGACTCTTAGTTGGTGACGGGACACGTCAATGGGAGCTATAAAGCCCGTGACCCAACGATGGCATTATACCTGATGGAGGCAAAGTGGCTCGCCCATCGCTTCAACCGTCTCTCAATCGCTAAAATATCTCGAGCATAGAACATGCGGGCCGACGCACTAGCCAGGTCGGCCTCGACCCGCAGCCCGGCGTCGGCCCCAGCGATTGAGTTCGTAATGGCACCGACGATGACGACTCACGAGGTCGCCGAAACATATATACCACCAAGCTGGTTGGAGGAGATCCTCCGCTTCAAAGTGGGCGGAAAGGAGCCCGATGACCCGGCGACTGCGAGACGGTTGAGGCGAACCCAAGCCTAGTATTGCATCGTCGGCGGAAGGCTGTACCGAAGGGCCTTCTCTCAACCTCTCTTACGCTGCCTCGCGCCATCAGAAGCTAAGACGGTCCTCGCCGAGCTCCATGAGGGGATCTATGGGGAGCACATCGAGGGACGAACCTTGGCTTTCAAGACTCTCCAACAGGGGTACTACTGGCCAACCATGCGTCGGGACGCCATGTCATATGTGGAACATTGCCCACAATGCCAAAGGCACACCCGACTGCCACGCCAGCCGGCGGTTCCCCTTACCCCGATAGACGCGGCCTGGCCCTTTGCCCAATGGGGGCTCGAAATTCTTGGACCTTTCCCTCCAGCATCTTGACAGTAGTGCTTTCTTATAGTCGGGGTCAACTACTTCACGAAGTGGGTCAAAGCTGAACCCTTGGCCTCCATTATCGAGAAGCAAGTCCAAAGCTTCACATGGAAGAACATCATCACCCGATTCGGGATCCTGAAGACTATTATCACCGACAACGGAGCTCAATTCAACAATGCTAAATTCAAGGCATATTGCCAATCATACGGGATCCAGCTGAAATTTAGCTCGGTCGCGCACCCCCAAACCAACGGCCAAACCGAAATGATGAATCGGGCGATTCTGGAAGGCCTCAAGAGGAGGATATTGGGCGTACACAGAGCCTGGGTGGACGATCTTCCCAGCGTCATGTGGGCAATGTGAATGACTCCCAAAACTGCCTTAGGGTAGTCTCCGTTCAGCCTGGTGTTTGGGACTGAAGCAGTCCTTCCGCACGAGATGGTGTTCCCGACTCTACGCACCTCCAATTACGAACAAGGAGACTCTGAGGAGGGCCGCCGAGCAAACTTAGATCTCTTCAAAGAAAGGAGAGCCAAGGCACATCTGCGTACCTTGGCATACAAGAAGGCAATAGCCCAGGTGTACAACTGCGAAGTCTCTCCGTGGCCAATCAAGGTCAGGGACCTCGTCCTCCGAAGAGCAGGGGTGAGTGACCTGACCCGAGCAAGGGGAAAGCTCGCACCTAACTGGGAAGGCTCATATCGAGTCTACGATGTGGTCCGAGAGGGGACCTACCGACTCAAAACCATGGAAGGAAGCTCCATGCCAACGACGTGGAACACGGCAAACCTAAAGAGATTCTACCCATAAAAGAAGCAAGTCGGGATGCAGAGAAGATATACGAAGCACGCGCACCCACAGTCGAAAAAAAAAAAGTTAGAGTTTCAAAATAAAAGTGCTTCTTGACAAAAGAGGAAATACACGAGTTGGTCGGGCGGTACGACTCCAAACCTGACCAAAATAAAAGGAAAAGAAAGAGGGGAGCGCAGCCCCTAGCTTGGGGGGGAGTCTCGAGCCCGTCGTCGGAGGGGATGTTCGCCAGCATATCGACGTCCTAATCCGCCAGGTTATCGGCAAATGGGTTCGGCTCCAGCTCCAGGTTTGGGTACTTCGCTCGGAAGCAAGCATAGGCCACTCGGTACCCATACTCGTACATGGCCCGCCGCGACCTCACCGGGCCACGCTTGAACCCGACGGATGCTTTGTACTCGTCGATCGCCTCCTCGACCTTCTTGGGCAACGCCAGCCGCTCCTCCTTCAGGATCTCTACGGGGGCCCATGCCGAAGACCTGGCGGTCTCGACATCGTGGGAAAGGGTCAGTAGCTCATCGTCCAGTGATCGGATGCGTGACCGGCTTTCTTCCAGCTTGGTCTTCAAATGAGCCACCTCATTGGCTAGAGTCGAGGCACGCTCTTCAGCCATGGTAATGGCCTCTCGCCCCCCTCCGGCCTTCAGCTCCAGGTTTTCTAACCTGAGGGTGGCGTTGCTATCCGACTGGCGCCCGATCACTCGCCCAGCGTCGAGCACCCGATCGATCAGCACCATGCCGTAGTGCAGGCTCTGCACGAAGATTGATGTTAGTACCCAGGAAGGAGGGGATCGAGTAGGGAAGGGAAGTCACCACTTACCCAGATGAGCGACTTGGCCGCCCGCTCTACCAATGCCTAGGAGGGGGAGCTGTAGAGATCCTTAGCTATAATGGGATGGAGCGCCTCCCGGATGAACTCCTGGGAGGTTAGCCCGTCACCCCAGATGCAATTGTCGGCCTTGAGGGTCATCCACCGAGTGGCGTAGGGGGCTCCCGTCTCCCTAGCCGAAAGGTCGGCCATGTTCAAGGCCTGGTACTCCTTACCATCGGCCCGGGAGTAGATGTAGCACAGCTCCCGTATCGGTAGTGGGCGTGTCGGCACCCTCTTGGAAGGGAACCGGACAACCTGACCGACCCCTTCCCCTTCACGCTCTCCAAGCCTTCGCTTGAGGGAGCGGCCCCGCACAACTCCGGGACGACGCTCGACCTAGCGCCCAGGCCCACAGGTGTCTTCCGGACCAAGGTCTTCATCCTTTTCGGAGGGTGCCCCACTGCCGGAGATGCCGACGCCCTCTTCGGTGTGCCCTCCTGTGGGGCAACCCCGCCTCCGGAACCCTCCTCATCCCGAGACAGGGGCACAGTAGCCTTGACGCTGGGCGTCTTCTTCCCGAGGAGAAAATCAGTCACAATATTTAAGACCCGTCGCAACCCCTCAAATTCGCTAGATTCGCACGCCTTGGAGCCCCCACCAGAGGCGTCCCATCACCTGAAACCATTCTCCGAAGGCCATTCAAAGCAGAAGTTTCTCGCTAGGTCCCATGTCACTTCACCTGGCTCGCCACATGGCACGATGGCGTCCGGGCGAAAGCCAGCGCGCCACCGATACCAAAGCCTGAGCCCGAGTATGGCCACTCGACTCACGACTCCAACTCCTGCCCGGGTCACTCCAGATCGCTCCCGACTTGCGATCCGCGGGCACCGAAACCTGAGCCGAGCATAGTTGCTCAGCCCACAAGTCTGGCTCCTGCTCGGGTCGCTCCAGATCGCTCTCGACATGCGACCCGCCAGCACCAAAGCTTGAGCCCGAGTATAGTCACTCAGCTCATGATTCCAGCTCCTGCTTGGGTCGCTCCAGATCGCTCCCGACTTGCGACCCACTGGCACCGAAACCTGAGCCGAGCATAGTCGCTCGGCCCATAGGTCTGGCTCCTGCCCGGGTCGCTCCAAATCACTCTCGACTTGCGACCTGCCGGCACCAAAGCTTGAGCTCGAGTACGATAACTCGGCTCATGATTCCAACTCCTGCCCAGGTCGCTCCAGATCACTCCCGACTTGCGACCCGCCGGCATTGAAACCTAAGCCGAGCATAGTTGCTCAGCTCATAGGTCTGGCTCCTGCTCGGGTTGCTCCAGATCGCTCTCGACTTGCGACCCACCGGCACCAAAGCCTGAGCCCGAGTACGGTCACTCGGCTCATGATTCCAGCTCTTGCCTGGGTCACTCTAGATCGCTCTTGACTTGCGACCCGCCGGCACCAAAACCTGAGCCCGAGCATAGTCGCTCGCCCCACAGGTCTGGCTCCTACCCAGGTCACTCCAGATCGCTCTCGACTTGTGACCCGCCGGCACCGAAGCCTGAGCCTGAGTATGGTCACTCGGCTCACAATTCCAGCTCCTGCCCGGGTCACTCCATATCGCTCCTGACTTGCGACCCGCCGGCACTGAAACCCGAGCCTTGACTCAAAAATGCTCGAGTCGCCTCACGGTCAATCTAACACCCAAGTCACACCTCGCGACTGATCCAACGCCCGAGTCACATCGCGACCGATCCAATGCCCAAGTCACCTCGCGGCTAATCTAATGCCCGAGTCGCCTTACGGCCAATCCAACGCCCGAGTCGCCTTGCGGCCAATCCAATGCCCGAGTCACATCTCGGCTAATCTAATGCCCGAGTCGCATCACGGTCGATCCAACGCCCGGGTCGCCTCACGATCAATCTAACACCCGAGTCACACCTCGCAGCCGATCCAACGCCCGAGTCGCCTCGCGGCCAATCCAATGCCCGAGTCGCCTTGCAGCTGATCCAACGCTCGAGTCGCCTCGCGACCAATCTAACACCCGAGTCGCCTCAAGACCGATCCAACGCCCGAGTCACATCTCGGCCAATCTAACGCCCGAGTTGCATCGCGGCCAATCCAACGCCTGAGTCGCATCGCGGCCAATCCAACGCCCGAGTCGCTTTGCGGTCAATCTAACGCCTGAGTCACACCTCGCGGCCGATCCAACGCCCGAGTCACATCTCGGCCAATCTAATGCTCGAGTCGCATCATGGTCGATCCAATGCCCGAGTCGCGTTTCGGTTGATCCAACACTCGCCGCACAGCTGGTTGTACGACAGGTTGAGGTGGTACATGTAGTAGTTGTCCTCCAGCGCCTTGGGGACGCCGCCCCGGATCCGGTTGTGGCTCACATCCAGCGTCCGCAGCTTCACCGGAAGCGCTGCCTCCGTAATGTCGAACTCCAGCTGGTTCCACGACAGGCTGATATCAAACGTCGACCTTGACCTGTTCTTGAACAAGAACGACGCGCTCCCAGTGAGCCGGTTGTGCGAGACGTCGAAGGTGGTGTACTCCACGTCGCCATAGGACGCGGGGATCTCCCCCGTCAGCAAGTTGTTGCGGAGGACGAGGAACGGGGTCTCCCCGTGCGACAGGCCTGGCGGGATGGGGCCGGTGAACTTGTTGTCGCTGAGGTCGATCACCCTGAGTTCGGGGAGGTTGCTGAAGAAGCGGGGGATTGTGCCGTTGATGGAGTTGTTTTTGATAAAGATGCCGGCGAGGTACCTGAGTTTGGCGAAGGAACGGGGGATGGGGCCGGAGAGGCCGGGCATGTTCTTTAGGGCCAGGACCTGGAGCAAGGGGAGGTCCCCGATGGCCGCCGGCACCTTGTCAGCGACCACGCCGTAGGTGTCGGTGAGTTGGAGGGACACGACCCGGCCGCTCTGCGAGTCGCATCCGACGTGGTACCAGTTGCAGCAGTTGGTGGCGGGGATCCAACTGTTGAGCTGGCGAGGGTTGCCGAGGCCCTTCTTGATCTTGAGGAGGGCGGCGCGGTCGCCCGCGTCACAGTCAAAGGACGCGGCCGGGAGGGTCGAGGAGACGAGGAGGAAGAAGAGGAGCGCACCGCAGAGGATGGGGGTGGAGGGTGACATCTCTCGGAGGCTGATAGCTGGACGAGGCGTGTGTTGTGTTCCCTTTGTAGAGAGAGAAGATACGTATCACAGGAAAGCTATCAAAGGCCCTCTCAAATCTTTCCACCTTCCCTTTAAATCTCAATCTTCTACCCGTGGAAGACATAGTTATTGCAAGATCAT
>LVTN01004386.1:5000-11603 GCA_001649415.1 Musa itinerans | reverse complement strand
TCATGGTGACTCCATTTGAATTGCATCAATTAGATTTACAACTATATTTGACTCTTTTATTCTGTATTCCTTCTTTTTTCTTCCATTCTTTATTCTTATATTCAGTCTCCTACGCTGCTGCTCCTCTTTTTGTCTTCTCTCCCAATTTTCTCTTTTTTTTTTTTCTCTCAACAATATATTACTAGATTATATATTATTAATTTAGATTTTGATTGTTCTACATGGAATAATCATTCCTAACCAACCATAATCTTAATCCATATCTACTTTTGACAGAGATGGTATAAAATTACATTGGTAGTATGCCTGATAAAACCTTCTAATTCTTAAATTACTTTAGGAGTTCGAGGATTCGAACTCCTAAAGTAACCGGAGAAATACCGGAGAGATACCAAAAGGAATTGGAGACCTTACAGACCTCAAGAACTTAAATTTGATTTGGATTTGGATTTTCCTTTCGTAACTGGAGAGATACCAAAAGGAATTGGAGACCTTGCAGACCTCAAGAACTTAAATTTATCAAGAAATCATTTACAAGGGAAAATCCCTTGGGAGATAAGAGGAATGAAATCATTAGAATCCCTTGATCTATCGATAAATGACCTTTCTGGTAGCATTCCTGAGAGCTTATCGGCTTTATATTCCTTGAGCTACTTGAATTTATCATATAATAATCTTTCGGGAAGGATACTAACTGGTTATCAACATCAAATACTCAATGATCCATCCATTTACATGGGCAATGCCGACTTATGTGGACCACCAACTTCCAAAAGTTGTTCTAATAATAAAATAACTCAAAATGATATACAAGAGTTTGAGAAGGAGATTTCCGAGTGGCTATGGTTCTATATTAGCATGGTACTAAGATTTGTGATGGGATTTTGGATATTTTGTGGTATTCTCTTTCTCAAAGATGCATGGAGGCATGCTTATTTCCATATCATTGATGATATGTATGATTGGGTTTTGGTGCAATGGCAATTAATTCTTCGACGATTGTTGAGTCGTTAATCCTAAATTTCTAGTGTGGATGATCCTAGGCTTTACGGTAGATGCAATGGCTTTATGGTAGATGAGGAAAAGGTATGTCATCACTCTACTTTTTATTTATATGATATTTTGGATTCCTAGATGCTGGTTGTGATCAATGAAAAAAGAATTTGTATTGTTGATCTAAGAAAGGATGGGCTGCTATATTTATGGTGTTTGAGATCAATTTCTATGTAATGTGGTTGTTTACAGTCTTCTTCTATTTGATGTTTGCATAATTATAACATCATGCAAGAGTTGGCGTTTGCATAATTATAACATCATCCAAGAGTTAGCTCATAGTTTTAAAACAGAGAAATATTAGAAAAAGAAGAGAACTACAACCAAGTCTTTCGTATGAAGATATAGTTTAAAAATATGCTATATTGATTTTAAAGGAACAAACACATTACTTTAGAAATAATAAAATAGAGGAAGAGAGGGGTGGCTTTGGCAGGGGAAGAAAAGAGGAGAAAACGATAAAATAGGTGTGAGATTTAATAAGGATGTTGTTTTTGTTTCAAGAGAGTAAGTTTTAAATTTGAAAGAGTATATATATGTATGATTTTGAATTCCTATTCATTCCCTACCAATGAGAGAGTAAATAGAGCTCTAGATTAATTATTCTAAAATTATTGACTATGTTGTGATTTTAGAGAAAAAATAGTCATTCTCAGATAAGAAAGAAAATATTATAATTGTTTATTGGATTGGTTTATATTATTCGAATGATTTGGAAAAGAAAGAGTTTTGATCACCATATCAGTTATAATAATTTATGATTAACGTAAGTATTGAATGATTATGTCTAACTTGTTTTCTAATTTAATAATATATTTGTTAATAATGAAGTTATGTGATTTGCAAATGTTAAATTGGCTTTTGAAAATAAGCTTTTCGATATTGCATTTGTTTAAAATAATTAAAATATTTAATTAGTATATTTTCCAATGCTATATTGTTGAACATATTTCAAATAAGGTGTCAATATGTTACTTTAGATGATGGTTAATTGTTCTCAGTTAGTTGGTTTTGATTTATACTTTATCAATTGTTGTTGTACATTGGTCTGAGATAGAGATAAATGTATTACCTATATCATGGAGATTAAATATGATTTTGATCCTTGTCACAAGGATACAATATGGTCATAGCCATTAGCACTTCGACTTCTTTTAATATATGCCCTTTGTTATAGTCATGACCATCAATGAATTTAGATATGAAGGCTTAGTTATACTTATATTGATTCATGATTGATTAATAATAATCTTGGCATTAAAATGAAATCTATCTACTTATGTTTTTCTATGCAAATGTATTAAAAAATTATGGTGTCTTACGTGCTTATTAAGCTAAAAAGTTGTGATTTAAAAAGCATGTAAAGATATGTTTGCTCTTTATACAAGTGTATAGTTTTATAAAATGCATCCATGAGAAGTTTTGCTAATATATGAGTTTTGGTGTTTACTAAGCTGTGGTTGCTCATATCCTTGTTAAAATTTTTCAGATGTCTGCGAGTAGATTGAATTTGGTTATGTATCAGGGCAACAAATTATATTGTTTATGGTTCAAACTCTTGAGACTTGTGATGTAATAATCCATTAGTGGGATGTCTTTGGTGAACTTATTTGTGTTTGAGAGCTCAATATGTAGCTGCTGGATATTATGTTTTGTATTGTGTCAAGTGCATGGATTTTGATTTAAGTTTCGTACAAATTTAAGCCTTGCAATTCTCATATGAAAACTTATGGAACTGTGGTTAAAATATTATGACATATGTTGTGATGATGAATGATTAAGAGAGCGAGATGTTGACAACAACTCTGCCATCACCTTAAAAACCCTTAGTTTCTATCATCTTTAGCTTTATGGAATAATAAAAATGATAACCTAACACAGCTCTATCGGTTAAGCCTTAACCAATGAGAGTTGGATACTCCAATAGGCAGGAGAAGTTTGACCGAATTGGCAGCCAATAGCATGGACATGAATCAATAGCCAATAGATGGATACAGTTGCTCAGAAGGTGAGTTCTTCATGATCGACATATAGGCTAAATCCCTGCTCTCCTTTTCGAAGCTCTCTTTTGCTTCTGGAAATTGATTCATGGGATTGCCATTTCATTACTCGGTGGCTTAATGTTGTTTCTTTTATGATTTGTCATCCAAAGCCGATGATCTTAAAATTTTTAATCTTAATCACATATGTTGATCTTCTTCTTCTTTTTTTTTTTCTTATCATACCTGCCAGGTCTATGCAATTGGAGGTGATGGAACTCAAAACGGAGCCTCTACAATATTTGGGCTAATTATCAAATAAAATCTCTTTAACATGTGTTTTTGTTGGTATCTACCAAATGCTTTGGCTAATCTGAAGGCCCTTAACTATTTGTAAGTTTCTAAATTTATCACCAAATGCTGCTGGCTAGCAACATCATGCAGACAACTTGAGAACAATTTGTAGATGTTGCACGAAATTGACTTGTTACCCTTTTACATGTGTATTTTATTCACTTCTAATCTCCTTTTTCTAACTTCATAAACAAATGGCTTTTGTTTTTTCATGTTAGTTGCCAAAATCAGGAATGCAGATGGACCAGTTTACAAACCTAAGCATTAGCTTGGGGTTTTCTTTAACCACATCCAAACTGAACTAATATGGCTTTACTAATGCAATCTGGTTTCCAAGGACCAAAGTTATATAGATCAACATGTAGCTACTTTTTTTTTAATGAAATTTCTTATGAAAACATATCAATAACTAATGTAATCCATGTATTTTGTCTCAGGGACTTGTCAAACAATGATTTAACAGGCCCAATACCGCCCTCTTTAGAAGAATTGACATCACTCAATGTGCTGTAAGAACAGATTTTTCTCTCTTACACAATTCACCTGGTGCATCCTTTTTCAATATCGAAAACTTCAACTTTGTTGTGCACATGCTTCAGGACTTCTTTCTCCACATATTATATGCTAATGGATGAGCAATATCAAACTTTTTGCAGATTTTTGTCAAATAACCGACTCAATGGACCTATTCCAGCTTCTTTATGTGATAGACAATCAAAAGGATTGCTTGAGTTCAGGTTTGTGCTGTAGTCTAACATCCCAAATCTTCCCACAATTCCTTCTACCTAATACTAATAATTATATCTTATGAACTTTATGTTCTGCAAAGAGTGGACAACAATCCGGATATATGTCTCTGTCATAGTACATGTCAAATTGGCAGCAAAGGAAGGAAGCTTGCTACATTCACCATTGTGCTGATCGCTGTCGTCCCAGCGCTGATTATACTGCTGCTCCTATCATTCCTTTTATTCTTCTTCTTGAGGAGAAGAAAATCTACAACAAAATTATGTAAGTGGTTTTAAGCAAGTAACAGCTTATAAACATACAATTTTGTTTTATAATGTCCTTTTGTTCTTCAGCAAAAAGGCAATGTTAGAAGTGAGATAGAACTCTTCTTACCTGTATAATATCAGGACATGTCTGCTCTGATATCATAGAGAAAAACAACTTCTTATATTGCTGAAAAGATTTCTTTTCTCTTTTATATAGGGTAACAAAAGTGATACTCTCGTCAAGCAGAGATTTCTAACTTGGTTTCTGTATCTGCCGTAGTTGTTAGCGTCCAAACAACTTTTTTATCTAAATATTTTTACGTTTAGTTGGAGCAAACATCTATCTAGATGTAAGCTTATGTTAAGATACCACACTCTACTTCAAGGGAAGTTTTGTATTCCCTAAGACCATTCGTTATGATGAACCTTCCCAACTCTGATTTGGGTTGTAATTATGCTGATCTTTGAAACTGCAAACTAATGTAAGTAAAAATAAATATTTTTAATTATATTGGAAACACTTCTCTGTATATATTGGATGCTTTAAATGTAATATCCCTCATTTTTAAAATATTTATAAGGAGTTGTTTGTAATGTAAGGATCAGTTTTGAAATGTTCATAAAGCACCTATTTATAAAATTTAAAGATATATTTGTAAATATAAATAATATAAGGATTGAATTGTAAAAAAGAATAAAAAAATAAAATATCTTCCATCGTCTCTACATCTATGCCTTCTTCCTTAAGAAACCTGAGAAGGCAGCAAGCTGTGGAAAACAGCCATCGGTGGAGAAAACAGTGAGAAAGGGAGAAGAAGAAGAAAAAAAAGAAGGGGAAGAATTTTGGGCTTAGGGTTTTTGCTCAAATCATTTCATTTGGGATCTATTTCTTCAAACTCAAGTATTCTAACCCTTTTCTACTGTAAATATAATTTCTGCTTTTGCCTTGATTATAAAAAATTTGAAGAGTTCTAGCCTTGCATTTGATATCCCTCTCGTTTAGATGTAAAGTTTTAAATATGAAATTTTCAAGATTTATGACATATTCATCTTATTTTTGCTATAACTCTTTGTACCGAATTCTGATTTGGGTAAAATTTACTTTATCTAAAAATAGACTCAAATATTCGGAGTTCAAATGACTGCTCAAACATCTATTTCAATTGACCATATGAATTCTACAAAATAAAGACCGTAATTTTTTACTTTTCGAAGCTAAACTGCTTATAACTCTCTGTTGAAAACTCTTATTAGTGCAAAACATGCTTTGTTGGAAACTAGACTCGTAGAGGACCTTAATTAAAAGATTTAGAGCTCAAATGCTACCTAAACTTCTATTTGGAGCTTGTAGATTTTGCAAAACAGAGATACTATTCTATGACCTTTCGTTACTATATTGCTTGTAACATTTTGTTGAAAAATCTAATTTGTATGAAACATAATTCTTTAGAAACTAGATTCATATATCTATCTTTCAGTACCTTACTTGAAAGATTTAAAGTATAAATACCTATCTAAACATCTATTGGAATCGATCATATGTATTCTGCAAAATAGAGATTTTGTTCTCTAACCTTTGATTACCAAATTATTTGTAACTCCCTGTTGGAAACTCCAATTTATATAAAACTTATTTTATCTGAAAATAGATAGGTATATCTTTCCAATTATGCTTTCTTGAATAAATTAGAGTATAATTAATTATTCAAATTATTTGTACAATGTTTGTCACAAAATCTGTTAGAACAAAACTTTTGTCAATTTTGCCTATTCTTGTTTCATCTCTTTGAAATTTAATTTATCTACAATTCTTCCTTCGCCTTATATAATTGACTTGAACTTTTGTATGCTTTAATCCTTAATTCTTTTCATATCTGAATGCATTATGCGAAAGTTTGTGTTAGCATCATACTCCGGTGTTTGTGGGATAATGTGAACCTTTACTAGAAATGGGAAATGAAGTTATGTATGGAGCCAGCGATGCTCTTATCAGCTCTTAAATGGGGCAGACTTATGTTTAGTGGTCGTTTAGAAATGGATGAATTATATTATGTTGTGATCTCACTTCACTCTGTGTTTTTGATATGATATCCAAAGTATTGCATATGAGTTTCTATGTGCACCTCGGATAAGAATAAAATGAATACAATATCAAATATAACATTTGAACTTATGTTTCTCATTTGTTCTTTCGATATGCTTCAAAATGTTTCATATGCCAT
>LVTN01004384.1:0-11623 GCA_001649415.1 Musa itinerans | reverse complement strand
TTTAGAAATAAATGAGATGTCAATATAATCGAAGTAATTTACTCCGAAGCCTTAGAAACTATTTTTGCAAATCCGAACCTAGGTATGATACCCAAAAGTTATGAGCACTTACTGCCCTTTAACTCTAAAATTTTTCATCACATCATGACTAGCATATTACTTCCTAAGCAATTTCATCTTGATAAAATTAGTCAAATAGAGCTAAGCACTATGTATTGGATTATAACCGGCCAACATAATTATTTTGGATACTTAATCCGGCAACATATGCAGGACATAATGGCTAAAGACATAATGTTACCATATAAGTAGAGTATTGATGTAAAAATTGTATTCTTCCACTCTACTTCTTCCTTATTTATAATAACAAAGGGGAGAGAAAATTACTAGCTTAAATGAGAAACTTTGACATGTTAGATCTTCCAAATACATAAATTCTTCTTATATATTTTTTGGATTATGATCTTGATCTCTTGAATTTTAGACTTCATCTTTCATTTTTTATGATTGAAATAATGATTAGAATATTGATGTAATTATGAATGATGATTTGAAATCATACATTTTATATTTTGGAAATATACATGATGATTTAGTATTATGTATGCTACACTTCAACTTATGATAATGATGCATGCAATGATGAAATATTCATGATGAAAAATTATTTTGACATTCATAACTTGATTTTTCATCTTTGTTATTTATCCTTTGATATGATTTGAAAATTATTATAAAGGGAAAAAGAGATACAAAATTATATTCTTCCCTTCTTTTTGACAATGACAAAGGGGGAGATAGCTAGTTTGCATAAGTCAAAAAGATGCATAAATCTTGCCAACTTTCATATATGTAAAATTTGCTAGCTCACAAATTGTAAGGAGAAAAACTTGCTTGCTTGCTAGCACATCTAAAGAGAAGATACAAACGTACTTCATATAGCTTGCTTCATGTAAAACATTGTATCTTGCTAGCTTGTTATCTTGCATTATTTTTCAAAAACTTGTTAGCTTTCATACTTCAAAGAGAAGTAACACTTGTCAAATTGCTAGTTTATATGTTGTAAAATGATGTAAAATTTTGCTAGCTTGCACTTTACAAAGGAAGCAAAAATGACACTTCTCAAAAAGAGCTTGTTATCTTGCCTATCTCAAGAAGCAAAACTTGTAACTTGCACATTGCAAAAGGAAGCAAGAATCGCTAGCTTACACACTTCAACAAGAAAGTTATCTTGCATTTGCTTTCAAAATTTTGCTAGCTTGTATGTTGTAGAACATGCAATCTTACTACCTTGCATATCTAAAACTTAATAGCTTGCATGATGTAACACTTGCTAAATTTTCTAGCTTACATATTGCATGATGATAAATGCAATGTTTGACATTGAATACGTCAAACATTTGATAGTTGGACTTTTCTTTTTTGTTGATGACAAAGGAAGAAAAGTATGATGATGTTATGCATAAGTTTTATGATAACATGTTGCTTGGATTTTTTAATCCAAGAGTTCTATCAATATGATATATTAATAGGGGGAGTTTGTTTAAATTCCGGGAGTTAAGGTTAACTCCGTCTCAATTGGTTGTCATCATCAAAAATGGGGAGATTATTGAATCTCAAATTTTGATGATTAAACCAATTGATAAGTGTTTATGATTTGATCTGCATTTTTAGTGACGCGAAATGCTTCGATCAGGATGAGACAATTAAAGCAGGAAAAATCATATTGGGCTGGAGGAAAACATGTCAGAAGATTGGACGTCGAGCCGGAGGATCGGTAGGCATATCGACAAAAGGCTTCGGGCCATGGATTCGGGCATCGGGCCAATAAGAGCGGATATTGTGCCAAGGATATTGGAGTTGCGGAGTCAACTAGCTGATTGAGCAATAGGCCGCAAGAGAGGACGATGCGCCGAAGAATCGAACGAAGCGTCGAGGGACCAATGACATGCCGGACAACATGATTCATGCTTAGTATTAATTGTCTAGATCAAAGTATATTTTTACATGTGCATGATTAACTATGATAGCAAGGCATAAAGCAAAATGAAGTTCCGGAGTCAAGGACGTGATTTCGTTAGGAGTTTGAGAGTTCATCGGAAGTCCAGACATTCGTCGGAAGTTCTGTAGGAACTAGCCGAGAAGTTCGGGAGCTTGCCAAAGAAGCTCATCAGAACTCGCCAAGAAGATCATTATGAAGTCTAGGAGCTTGCCAGGAGTCCACTAGAACATTGCCGAGAGATCGTCGGGAGTTCGTCGGAAGATTATCGGAAGCTCGTCGGAAGAAACGTAGACTTATGGACTTGTTTAGCTTAAGTATACCTTAGATTTCATAGTTAGCACGTAATTGGATTTGGATTTGGGCCAACCCAATTAGGGGTCGGTTGGGCCCAATGAGAGGCCCAAATAGTGTCCCAAGAAGTGGCACCATCGTGACACAGTCTCTGAGACTGTGTCAGGCAGTGGTACTGCCTATGGCAGGGTGTCAGGCGGTGGTACCGCCCAGTGCAGTGTCAATGTCAGACTGACACTGGCGGTGGTACCGCCCGTACCCAGAAAACCCGAGATAAGATATTTTTAGGCTCCAAGTTTGAATCAACTTAAGGCCTATAAATACCCCTCTCATCCCTAGTTAATAAACACAAGCACAGAGAGTTTAAAAGTAAAGAAACGCTGTTGCAATCTCTTGTGAGAATCCTCCTCTAGTCTAAGTTTAGAATTCTGTTTAGAGAGGAGTGAGTGCTTGTAAATGTTGACTCCTAAACCTGTAAAAAGGAGAAGAGGGGTATAAGAAGGAGGTTGATCTTCGCATATTAAAGGAAGATCGATAGTGGATGCCGGTGGCCTCGATGGAAAAGGAATCGACGAAGTGGATGTAGGTCACGATAACCGAACCACTCTAAAATCTAGTTTGCATTTCAATTTGTGTAATTTATTTTTACTGCAAACCTCTTTAATTACTTACTGCTTTCAATACATTTACAAATGGGTTTCAAGTTAAAATTTTTACGAAATGGTTTTCATCGGAATTAGTTTTAATCGAACCAAAAAGTATTGAAGACGTGATTTTACCGCTGCACTAATTCCCCCCCCCCCCCCCTTCTTAGTGCTGACCCTTTCCTAACAAAATAATCATCACGTAAAAGATCATCAGTCAATGAATAAAAAATCTTCTTTTATGAGTAGAGTGAGGAAGAATTCATAGGAAAATATCATCAAATGAAGGATAAACAATCTCTGAATAAAACTTCAAGAAGGTGATAGGAAACGATCTCGATAAAAAGAAAACTCAATTTCCAAAAAGAATTGAGAAATATGAAAAATATATAAAAGGAACTCATACATAATTCTCTTCTAATAAAATTAAATTATTCCTCATTTAAGGGTTTTATAAAAATATCAGCTAATTGATGTTTTGTATTAATAAATTCTAAAGATATATCATGGTTATTAACATGATCTCTAATAAAATGATGTCTAATGTCAATATGTTTAGTTCTAAAGTGTTGAATGTGATTTTTTATTAAACATATTGTACTAATGTTATCATCTTTTATATATATGTTTTTCAAGTGAATTCCATAATCTTCTAATATGTTTTTCATTAATATAACTTAAGCACAACATGTACCTACTACTATAAACTCAACTTTGGCTATAGATAATGTAATAGAATTTTGTTTATTGGAAGACCAAGAAATAAGTGCATGACCTAAGAGTTAACATATTCCAGATGTATTTTTTCTATCTATTCTATATCCAACAAAATCAACATCGGCATAAGTAATTAATTCAAAACTTTTCGATTTTGGATACCATAATCCTATATTAGGAGATTCTTTTAAATATCTAAAAATCCTCTTAACAGCTTTAAGGTAAGATTACTTGGGATTAGATTGAAATCTAGCATATAATCCAATACTAAACATAATGTTTGGTTTAGTTGTGATGATATATAGTAAACTACCTATCATACCCCTATAAGTCTTTTGATCAAAATTTTCTTCATCATGGCCCATATTTAACTTTGTGGAAGTGCTCATTGGTGTGTTAATAGTCGTAGAACTATCCATATTGAATCGTTTTAATATATCTAAAGTATACTTAGTTTGATTAACAAAAATTTCATCACTTAGTTGCTTAATTTGTAATCTTAAAAAAAAAAGTTAATTCGCCCATTAAGCTCATTTTGATTTCATGGCTCATACTTTTGGCAAAATGTTCATATAAAAACTTATTCGTAGAACCAAAAATAATATCATCAACATAAATTTGAACTATAAGAAAATTATTTTTAAAATATTTAATAAATAGTGTGGTATCAACCTTACCTTTCAAAAAATCATTCTTAATTAAAAATGAACTAAGTCTCTCGTACCAAGCCCTTGGGGCTTATTTCAAACCATAGAGAGCCTTAGACAACTTAAAAACATGATTAAAAAAAATAGCATTCTTAAATCCGGGTGGTTGTTCAATATAAACTTCTTCGGAAATAAAGTCATTAAGAAAAGCACTTTTAACACCCATTTGAAATAACTTAAAATTATTATAACTAGTATAGGTAAGGAGAATCCTTATGGCATCAAGTCTAGCCACATGAGAGAAGGTTTCTTCATAATCGATACCTTCTTCTTAGTTAAAACCTTTAGTCACTAATCTAACCTTGTTTCTAACCACGATACCAAGTTCATCTTGCTTATTTCTAAATAATTTAGTATCAATTACTAAATGGTCACTAGGTCTAGGAACAAGCTTTCATACCTTATTTCTCTCAAATTAATTTAATTTCTCATGCATTATAAAGACCCATGAGTCATATTTTAGAGTTTCGTCAATACATTTGGTTCAATTTGAGATAAGAATGTTATATTAGCACAAAAAATTTTAAATGAAGAGTGAGTTTGGATATCTTTTGACGTATCTTCAATGATTAGCTCCTTAGGATGAGCATTTACATACTTCCAATCCTTATGTAAGGATTCTTTGGAAGAAGATGCATCCAAGTTACTTAGGGGAGGAGAGTTTTCATTCAAATTTAAAGTATCAAAATTAAAGTCATCATCAAAATTATTTTTTCTTAAATTTGGGAAGCTCATGAAAAAAAACATGAATAGATTCCTCTATAACCAAAGTTTCTTTATTAAAGACACGAAAATCTTTAGACATAGAGGAATAATCAAGAAAAATACCTTTATCAGATTTTGCATCAAATTTTTCTAAGGCATCTTTTTTATTTAAAATAAAATATTTACAATCGAAAACTTTAAAATATAAAATATTGGGTCTTTTGTTGTTCCATAATTCATATGGAGTTTTAGAAAATAATGGTCTTACGAAAACCCTGTTCATAACATATCATGCCGTATTAACGACCTCAACTCAAAAATATTTGGGTAGGTTATGTTTATTTAACATGGTTCTTTCCATTTCTTATAAACTCCTATTTTTTCTTTCAACTACTCCATTTTTTTGTGGATTTCTTAGAGTAGAGAAATTATGGTTATACCTATTTGACTCACAAAAATTTTAAAAATCATGATTTTGAAACTCACTACCATGATCACTACGAATAAACGAAATCATAAAGCCCTTTTCATTTTGAACAAGTTTACAAAATTTTAAAAAATATTTAAAGCAATTACTTTTGTATACCAAGAAGTATGTCCAGATGTATCTATTATAATCATCAACAATTACAAAGGTATATTTACTACCTCCTAGGATTGTCGCATCAATTAGTCCAAATAAATCCATATGGATTAATTGTAGTGGTCTAGATATGCTTATTTGATTCTTTGATTTAAAACTATATTTTATTTATTTTTCTAATTGACATGCATCATACATTTTGTCATTGACAAACTTGATGCTAGGCATTCCTCTTACAAGTTCTCTAGTTAAAATTTGATAGATTAGTTTCATGCTTTAGTATGACCTAATCTCTTATGCCAAAGCCATGCATCATTATCTAAATCCAAAAAACACGTTTCATCATAAAAATCATCAATATCAATAGTATACACATTATTATTTTTTAAGGCAATCATAGATCAATTTTTGTGTGGTATTTCAATTATACAAGCATTAGATTCAAATTTGATGATATATCCTTTATCACACAATTGACTAATGCTTAGCATATTATGTTTTAAACCATCTACTAATAATACATCTTCAATTAAAAGGTTTAACTTGTTACCTATGGTTCCTTTACAAATAATTTTTCCTTTGTTATTGTCTTCGAATGTGACGTATCCTTCGTCTTGGCTAGTGAGCTTAGAGAAGTGTGTTAGATCTCTGGTCATGTACCTTGAGTATCCACTATCAAGGTATCATCTCTTGCTACTAGCTTGTGATTGTAAACACATCTACAAGAAAGGAGGTTTTCTTTTAGATACTCATTTAACTTTGGGTCCCTCATAAATAGATCTACATATCATTGAGTGATTATAGTTCCTTTAGGAACCAAAACTAATTTGTATGGATTATACTTTTTAAATGGACATTTGTAAGTAAAATGATCATATTTTTTATAAAAATTATATTTTTCTCTAGGTGAGACATGTAATGTAAGTCTTTTAACGAAGATAATTGACTTTTGTTAAGTGTTACTTACAAAGTCAATTCCTTCTTTTCTATGAACATGATCCTTATTAGTAAGGATCATGTTTAAAGATTTGTTACCTATTTTAAATTTTTTTAATATTTCTTATAGTAACAAATTTTTTTTTTTAATGAATTTAACTCTTCACATTAAGTACAAAGAGTTAACATACACTTATCATGCTTATTTTTTTATTTTTTAAGTTCACTAGAAAGATAAGCATAATCTTTTTTTAATAATTTATATTATTTACCAAATAATTTATATTCATCAAATAAATCATGAAAATCACTTAATAATTCATCAAAAGATAAATGAGCTTCGATTGAGTCACTTATCTCGTCGCCAAATGCCATTAATGTGTAATTAGCAACTTCTTATTTGTTGGTTGGCTCCTCATCTTCTCATGCACTTAAGTCATCCCAAATAGCTTTGAGCACTTTTATTTTTTTTTTAGCTTCTTCACTTTGGGATATTCATTTTTGAAGTACCCCAACTTTTTACATTCATAGCATATTATTTAGTCCTTTTTTAGTTTACTTTTGTTCTTAATGTCTTGTTTTGTTTTGTTCTTTTTTAAGAATTTTTTAAACTTTCTTGTAATAAGTGTCAAGTCATCATCACCTGAGTTTTTACTCAAGCGACCTTTTTTGGTTCTAAGTGTCATGTCCTTTCAGTTCTTTGGAAGGTTATTCTCAAGTTCATCATATGCTATACATGTCATTTCATAGGTGATCAATGACTCGATAAATTCTTTAAGCAGAAAGTTATTTAGGTCATTTGCTTCTTGTATTGCCATAACTTTAGGATCCCAAAATTTTAGAAGAGATCTTAATATCTTGTTAACAAGTTAAAATTTTTACTAAGTGCTTTTAAACCATTGACAACATCCGTAAAATGGGTGTACTTGTCTCCAATGGTCTCGCTTGGTTTCATGCGGAACAACTATAGCTATGAACTAAAAAATTAATTTTTGACTCTTTAACCCTACTTGTGCCTTCGTGTGTGACTTCAAGTATATACCAAATATCATGTGCAATTTTATATATAGAAACACGATTAAATTCATTTTTGTCATGAGCACAAAACAAAGCGTTCATCGCTTTAGCATTCTAAGGAGAAAGTCTTCTTTCTAAATCATTCCATTCGTTCATTGGTTTGGAAGACTTCTCAAAACCACTTTCAATAATGTTTCATAACTCGAAATCCATAGAGAACAAAAAAATTCTCATTCTAGTTTTCCAATATGTGTAGTCTGTTTCATTGAACATAGGAGGACGAGTGATAGAATGACTCTCTTGATTACCGACAAAAGCCATCTCTCTTGGGTTTTAAACCAAATAGAGAGTAACCTTGCTCTGATACCAATTGTTAGGATCAAGTCGGCACTAAGAGGGGGGGTGAATTAGTGCTTTTGGAGAACTATGTCGATCGTGAAAATTCATACGATAAAACTATATCGGAAAGACATTTGAGCTTAAAGATGTTCATAGGAGAGTGATGAAGATATAAAGTAGTTGCAAAGTAAGTATATAGCAAAGAAGAGAAGACACACCAATTTTATAGTGGTGTCGATCGTGACCTACGTTCACTCCCAATTCCTCCTCCGTTGAGGCCATCAGCGTCCACTAATAGTCTTCCTTCAATGTGCGAAGACCAACTACCCTCTTACAACTCTTTCTCCTTTTCATAGGTTTAGGAAACAATCCAAAATCTCAAGATTTCTATTCACACTTTTATTGGTCTTTCATGCAGGAAAGAGTAGGGAATTTATAGGCCCTAATGACTTTAAAAATGGAGTCAAAATGTGTCTCATCCCGAGTTTCTAGGGTACTTGCAGTACCACTACCAGTACTGGGCGGTACCATCGCTTACAGATTGACATTGGGTAGTACCACTACCCAGTTTGGGCCGTACCACCACTTGGCAGCATTAATTGTTGAAGGTACCATCGCCTAGTCTGGGTAATAGCACCGCCCAAACCACCTTGGAGGTTGAGCCTCAAGCGATTCCACCGCCCAGTCTGAGTGGTGCCATCACTTGATGTGACACTAAGTGGCTAAATTATCCATACAACTGGCCCAATTTAGCCTGGTTTTGGGCCTAATTGGCCCCTAATTGAGTCAGTAGGATTTCTCCCAAAACTAACTCAAATTAAAGTCCTAACTACGATAGTTAATGCTAATATAATTACGATACAAGAAATCTAAGTTGTCTAGCATGTCAATTGTTCAACCGAACTCTCGGTGAACTTTCGACAAACTCGTGGTGATCTTCCGACGAGCTCTCGGTGAGCTTTCGACGAACACCCGATAAACTTCCGGTGAGCTTTCATTGCATCGATTGATCCTTTAGTGTATCCCCCAATTCATCTAGCCCGATGCTCGTTCATTGACTCTAGCCCAACATTCGATTCTTCTTTAATTATTTTATCTTTTTCACGATCGTAGTTAGTCTTGCATCACTTATCTCAATATATGGATTATATCATTAATTCATTAATTGATTTCATCATCAAAATCTGAGATTCAATAATATCCCCCTTTTTGATGATAACAATCAATTGATGACGGAGTTAACCTTAACTCCCCCTATCTATATGTCATATTGAGATAAGGCAAACTTGTTTCCAAAGGAATCACAACCTTTAAATTCAAGTGAAATAATTTTGATCATAGTGATCAAATGTAATATATTATATTTCATACATTGTGCATCATCATAGTTTCAAGTCATCAAAGTATAACTTGCACAATTTCATTACTTCATGCATGATAACAAATCAACATTACTTTAGGCATAATCTACATGATACTAAAGCATTCATCACTTTATACTTGATACATAAATTAATATCATTTTGGGTATATCATTCATGATACCAAAGCATTCATATTTAACCATTTATCACTTCATGCATGATACCAAATTCAACATCATTTTGGCATGATTCCAAATATTCATCATTTCTCTCCCTTTATCATTAACAAAAGGTGAATCATTCAATAAGTATTTGAACTATGCAAGTCTTACACCATTTTATGTAAGCTAGCAAATTTGTGAAATGAGAAGTTAAGCAAAAACTTTGCAAGATAACTACTTTTGCTTCTTGAAACGAGTAAGTTAGTACTTCTCTTTAGATGTGCAAGCTCTTTTAGATGTGTAAGCTAGCATTTTTACTTTTCTTGAGATGCTAGCAAGTTTCTTTCTCTCTTTTATTATAAAAATAATAAGAAAAAGAAGAAGAAGAGAGGAATTCATTCATCACAAGAAAAATTAAGTTATAAGAGTCGTAAGACCATGAATCATGTTAAGGTAGGAAATCTCACCAGAAGTTCATCGGGAGTTCATCGAAAGCTCAGTGGAAGATCGTCATGAGTTCATCGAAAGTTCACCGAGAGTTCGGTTGAACAATTGACATGCTGGATAACCTAGATTGCTTGTATCATAATTGTATTAACCTTAACTATCATAGTTAAGACTTTAATTTGAGTTAGTTTTGAAAAAAATCATACTAACTCAATTAGGGGCCAACTAGGCCCAAAACAAGGCTAAATTGGGCTGGTTGTATAGCCCATTCAATCACGTTAGGTGGTGGAACCGTCTAGACTGGACGGCGGAACTGCCCGAGGCTCAGCCTCCAAAGTGGTCTAGGCGGTGATACCACCGGCAGTTAATATTGTCAGGCAATAGTACCACTAGAGCCCAGTCTCTATGGCTCTATCAGACAGTGGTACCGCCCAATATCAGTCTACAAGTGATGGTACCACTCAATACTAGTAGTAGTACTACCAGTACCTTGAGAACCCGGGATGAGACACTTTTTGGCTTTATTTTTGAAGCCATTGGGGCCTATAAATATCTCACTCTTTCCTGCATGAAAGAGCAATGAAAGTGTGAATGAAATTCTTAAAATTTTGGATTGTAAAAATACTGAAAAAGTGCTAAGTGTCCTCCTCCTTTCGTTTTGTGATCATTCTAAGAGAGGTGTGAGGCTTGTAAAGGTTATCTCCTAAATCTGTGAAAAGGAGAAAAAGTTGTAAGAGGATAGTTGGTCTTTGTCCATTGAAGGAAGACCGTTAGTGTACTTTGGTGGCCTCGACGGTGTTAGGATCAAGAGCACTAAGAGGGGGGGTGAATTAGCGAAGCGAAAAACTTTCGACGATTAAAAGTGCGTTCATACGATAAACGCGATCTCGGTAAGAAAGCCGATTCGTAAATCACTTGTAATTAAGCGAGATGTAGTTAAAGTAAAGATATAGAGGCAGTTTGCAGTTATGATGGAAATCAGAACGTAAGCGCGAACTGAAATATGATGTTCGTACGATAAAACTGATTTACGTCTAAATGCCGATTCGGAAAATACTAAACTTTGAAACACATTTGTAAATGCGCAGAAGATAGTTTGCAGTTATGATGGAAATTAAAATGTAAGCGCAAACTGAAATATGATGTTCGTATGATAATACTGATTTACGTCTAAACGCCGATTCGGAAAGCACTGAACTTTGAAACACGTTCGTAAAAGCGCAGAAGGCAATAAGCTACTGAGGAGGTTTGTTGTAAAGATAGATGCTCAAAGTAAATGCAAATTGAGATTTAGAGTGGTTCGGTCAATCTTGACCTACATCCACTTTTGGATCCATCGACGAGGTCACCGACGTCTACTAGAGGCCTTCTTTCAATAGGCAAAGGCCAACCACCCTTTTAGAGTTTCACTCTTTTTGACGGGCTTAGGAGACAACCCTTACAGAATTTGCTTTCCTCTCTTGACAAATCAGAACTTGGAAGAAAAGAGGGAAGAGAACTTTCAACTTATACAACACTTTTGAGCTCTAAAAATCATAAAGTAAGATCAGGATTTCAGTGGTTTTTGGGTTCCCTTTCATTGCTGAAAGGGTGGGGTATTTATAGGCTCAAACTCAGTTCGAATTTCGAGCTCAAAATTGTCAATTCCCGTAATTCTAGGGTCTAGCGGTTGCACCACTTGACTGGGGCGGTTGCATCGCCTAGTAGAGC
>LVTN01004376.1:0-11672 GCA_001649415.1 Musa itinerans | reverse complement strand
GGAGAAGCTTCGACATCGAAGACGAGGATCATGGGAGGCAGTGAGGACATCATTCATGGGCGGCGATGGATCGATATGGTCGAAATCCAACCATTAATGATTGATACATGTTGATAATGATCATGTTTTGACTATATCGCTCGATACAAGGGGTGTACCGAGCGGCACTCCCCTGCCTGGTATGTATCGGGACTGTTCCACAGACTATTTGTCTGACAGACTAATACATACCACCCATTCATACCGTATTGAGTGATACAACTTACCTTATTTTCGACACATAATATACTATCTCAACTAGTATCTTTATTGATGATTCAAGATTAATGAAAGCAAAGGCAGACTGTGTGACAAAGTTGCTCCTCAATGATCCAAAAAAGATAAATTCATTATCTCATCCTAAAAACCTATAATTAATTATTTGCACTTTACTCATTGAAATTGAATTGAATTGAATTTGCATTAAATTAGGAAAAAAAAGGTTTAAAGGAATTTTTCAGCCATTTTCTAGCAATTTTCCCAAAATTGTTACATACCGACATACCACCAACATACAATATGCTGGAACCAACATGTACATACCGGTCTGATCTGGGACCACCACGCCAAACGGCAGGAGATGGCAAACCTTGATATAAACCTTGTTATGACATGGGTCTTATATGAATGATAGCCCAATAGATGAACTAAAAATAACCTATATAACATATACTATATAAGCACACAATTAAACCACAAGCAATCATTTAAAACTTGCATTCTTTGACCTAATCATTTCAGACGTTGTACTTTGAATTTATGCTGGAACTATCAAACTTTGGATAATAATAACCCAAAATTTGGACAAGAAAGGACATATCAACCGTATAAGTGATTATATTTTCACTTATCAAAGAGTTTCAATATATAATATTTTTGGTCATTCGAGCAATGGTTCTATCAGCACAAAATTAGTCCATTATGGAATACAGGAATTTCTTTTAAGAATAAGAATTTTTAAAAATTATCATAGATCTAGGGTACATTCAGCTAAGAATCTGATCTCTAACCAAGACCTGATGGCAGATCCTGACGTGAAATTTAAAACATTGCATTACAGATAAAAGATTAAACTTTTGAACAGGCCTATAGCATTCTCTTGGGCCTATGATTTACATTTAACATTGATTCCTAATTATGAAACATTCTCGTACTTCAAAACATGATATGCAAGCAGAAGAAACAATCAGGGAAGACTTTCAGACACAATTTAAGTTAGTCCTATAAAAAAATGACAGTGCATCAGAATCTCTACCTTCCGAACCAGCATTTTGAGAATTGTAAATTCAGCACCTAATTATGGTTTGACACACTAAAGAGAAAAAAGTATATTTTCTATCGAAATAGACCAAGATAAACAAGGATATTTAGCTTTAAAGAGATATCAACATGACTAAATAAAAAGCTGAGATATGTTTACAGAAAGGAATATCAATGGATATGACATTTACCACAGTCTTCGTTTGACTGAACTCTTAGTAACTTTAAGTCCAGTAAAGGTACATCTAACACTTCTTCCATGGGCTACTGCTTGTAACTTGACAATTCCCTCCATAGCATGTAGAGTTGCAACAGCTTGTCTTCTAACCAGATGCCCACAAATTAGCGCCTGCAACCTGATAATACCTTTCAGGGCACAAAAGGCCCTGTGTGCCTGCACCAAATATATGCAACAATCATCAAGTCATAAAGTAGGCAATTCATTTGCAGAAAAATCTGAATTAAAGGATGTAAAAGCATTATGAATCTGCCAGCTAATGTTCATTGGTAGTGTCAAGCAGCTTTTATTGAACGAGTCACAGGTCATTCATCCAATAGAAAGTATACACTTCTTGCATTTTGATTAAGATAGAATAGTTATAACAAAAAAAGTTACCAGATAACCACGGAAGGCTGCCTGTGCCTTTGTAGCAGCCTGCTCTTCTATATCATTGCTAGTTTCTTTTGATGAGGTGGATTTTATGACTGCTTGACTTACGTGTGAAGTGACCAGTGCAATAGCACCTAATTTTGATGGTTCCTCCTTGTCCGAAGTTGAGATAAGTCCACTCACTGGTGCTGGTTCAGAAATCATTGGAGAATTCACAGCCTATACAGGTTCTCCTTCTCCTCAATTATACCCTCTATCAGTAGCAGCTTTCTGCAGATAACAAATGGAATCATTTAGGTTTCTTTACTCAGAATGTTAAATAGGAGGAGCTTGACACACAATACAATTAACAAAGGAAACTGTGAACTAAAAATAAATTACTCACTATTTTCCGAGGATAACAGAGGGGGTAATCCTCTGTTTAAAGAATTATTTAGGCAAAATACTCGGGCACTTCTCCACTATGAAGAAGAAAACAGCCACTAGGCTAAGGCCTTGGCAAAAACTAAATGTTAATATTGATGTCTAAAAACTGAACACTGTCAACACCTATGTTTTTTATTAGAGCAATTCCTTGAGTAGTTGCCATAACTTTAATGTCACATCCCCATGATGCTGGCTTCAATTCGTGGTCAGAAAATTGTGTAAACTTAATAGATAATTTACATTTGGACCCTAAATTTCAATGAAATTATAGTGTTCACCCTCATAGATAATCACCCCCGGTATCAGGCAATTCTTGTAGGCTTTTGTTGCACCTTGCTTTTAGAATCCAGAAGCTTTTGTAAGCCCTAAGGTAATATAACATGAGTTGTCAGTGAACAAAAATACCCTCGAAATGGAAAATATAAAAAAAAATCCCCTGTAATTAGTTATTTACCTAATAAAAACAGCTTGCTACATTCATCCATGGCTGACTGTTAATAGGAGGGTGCACCTTACTACTGAATATGAGTTACTAATGTAGAAGAGGAGAAAGAGGATAGGTTATATTAATTAAGAAAAAAGGAAACTGAAGGTGAAAGTTGGAAGAGAAAAAGTGAGGCAATGTAGTCTTGTGCGAAAAGGAGGCTATTTTGAGATTTTGTCAATACACTTTCAACAGAAATATTCAAACACTTGAGAGAATATCCAGGTAATATTCCCTTTTGATTAGCATATTTCAACAACAAGAAGTGAAAATATAGTTGTCTAGGAAACCATGTGGTGTGAGATGTAATTAATGACGAGGGACGATGTACACCATAATTTTGAAAAAAATATTAGTGTGACAAATATTTTTTATTCTGATTTAGTTAGTTTTGTATATTCATAAACTCCCGGGAGGCCTATATCCATGCTTAGTCACAGAAGTTTCTATAAAACTACACAGGTAACATCAAGCTTGATTTTCATGTTCCTTAAATAATATAATGCATATCTAACATACCCTGTTGTCAGAGAAAATGTGTTAATCTGGTTTTGTCATGTGTATTTATTTATTTCCTTAATTTTTGCACATATTTAGAACATATCTTGCAAAGGAAAATTACAGCTAGGCTGACTTCTGGTGTGTTTTATATTGTTAACTATGAAGCGAGTGAGAAGTCTGAAGAATAAATTTTAAAAATTCAAAACAAATTCGAAAACTAAATTGTTGACCAGTTCAATAGCTGCTATGGACATTGACATGAACATGCATATATCCCAAAATAAGACATGTCATACATTCCATACAAACAGTAAACAGCATAAACTTCTTTGATTATCTCGCTAACCAGATGCTCTTTGGGCAGGCGCTGTGTTCTTGATCCTTCTTAATTAGCAAAACAGTTGGGAAGAATTGTAGCAGAACAATGAAAACATTAACTGTTACAAGCTTTAATGGTAAACTGTAAGAAGTACTGACAAGAAATTATAACTATTGATCTACAAGGCCAACACCTTCGAGATAGAATTTGATATTAACAATTAGCAACCAGAAAATAGAAGACTAGCATACAAATTTCAGGACCTTGTATATGGATCTTAAACAATAGACTTCCAAAATATGGAGATTATGCATTAGGCATGATGGCATATCCATAAATTTGACAAGATGGTGTGACTGATTAGAAATGTGCTTCTGATGCTGCTAACATTGACTATTGGAAAGGTCAAAATAAAAACAAGGTGCACATGTCAATATCTTTTGTCACTCAAAAAAGTATAGTGACAAAATCAATAATCAATCATGTAAGAGGGACGTTTCACCAGTGCACCATTCTGGTGTATGATCAGTGTGGTCAGCCTTTTGTCAATGCAATGGTCAGAATTCACTAGTGTTGGTCCATTTATAAAGATTTAACAAAGAGTTTAACAGGTACCCAAGTTGCTGTAAGAGTATTGTATCATCAGTATAGGGTTCTATAAATTACTGCTTCATTTCATCATCTTCATGTTCGAGAGATCATCCAAATCGAGCAGAGATCATCTTATAGTGGGAAACCATTTTATTCGGATTTCAGAGCAATTGATTGTATAAAGACATTGAAGCTCATTGCAGTTCACAAGTGACAACAAAAATTGCATGCATATACATGAACAGAGACAAAGACTTGGTTGATGTGTTGATGCTAACAACTCTCAGAGACTTACAGAAGATGTACCCGCATTAATTGTTGACATGGCCAAAGCTCAATGTCAACACTTGTTGTCTGCACAATTTCATAGCCATAAGCCGACATAACCTTTTCGAGCTCCTCTTCAACAGCTTTTGCAATATCATTCTTCTGCTCGAAAGCATCACATATCCATATTGACCTTTGGCACAGTAGCTCTGATTAAAACATAAAAGCAGACTTGAGTTCTACATCACTCAGCCAAAGAAAGATGATGTTTATGTACCAGTAAAATTGGAATGAACCAGGCAGGTCGGTAGCTTAAGAATTACTCAGTTGCACTATGTCATGCATATGAAAACTTTTTTTTCTTTTTTCCGTAAAGAAGAAACTTTATTAACTCAAAGCTCGAGTACAAAAGATTCCTTTTTCATCAAAGGATACAAGTATAGAAAGACCAGGAAGAAAATTTTATTTCCACAAAAAAGTGGACTTGAAAGTGCTAGCAAAAGTAGCCAACCAATTACCCGGCATGTTAATCTCCCTATACGTGTGTTTGAAAGAAATAGGGCTAAGGGTAAGAGAAATATGTTGAATGTCTCGGACTAACAATATAAGAACTTATCAACAATATTACAGAGCAAGATGGTAAAATTAGTAGTTTATCAAATCCACCAACAAGGTTCCAGCACACAAATGCAGTTGAAGATTTACAGATAACTCTATCTAATGCTTGTTAATCTCCACTAAGGCTCATCTCAACCATATCTCTTTCTATTCATATTGTGTCTTTGTTGATGTTCACACGTTACATCCTGGTCTTGAAATTAAAACAAGATGTCCCCATATCTAATTAGGGAAATGTAAGAATTAGTTACCCTCCTATTGCACTTAGTCAGTGAATACAGCAACAGAACACAAAATAGTTACTCAAAATATATAATGCAAATATTCACACAAGAAAACAAGTCCTAAAGGATATACTTTGCAAACTATACTTAATGGTAACTCTGCAGCTTTATCGAGTAATCAACAGATAGTTATTGCTTGATTATCTGATTATCCTCCAAACAGTTTTTCTTAATATTGTGTCACAGATGTATACCATCAACAAGAAGCTATAAACATCAAAGAAGATATGTCAAGCTTGCCAAACCTCAGCCTCCTATAACTAAATTTAGCTTTAACAAAAATATAAGATTGACATCTGATCCACTGACCCTAGCCACTTTCAGAAAGTTGATGCGAAGAGGATGTACCTATGCATAAACAATATGAGAAACACACCAAAATAAACCAAAAAAATACAGTCAACTGCAATTGTTTCAGTTGCTTGTGTGCACTATGTATCACATATGATTACAAAAGGTGTTGAATTCATACCCTCAAAGACATAAGCCTGAATATGAGATTTTGTATCAGTCAATTTGTAAAAAGCATCACTAGCCTTGGAAGCCAGAGCACGGTATTGTAGTGATGCAACAACATTTGCAAAAGCACTATCCTGCAATGATGAGATGTATTTGAATGGTTAGAGTGAACATGTTGGACAATTTAATAACTTAACCGGAGAACTAGACCACAAATGTGATATACGCATGCGTTACTCATCAAATGAATTGAGTAGGCGATCTAGTGCATAAGGTTCCTGCTAGTGCATAATCCAGGATGAGTCAGTTTATAATAGAAGTTGGAAATATTTGTACACTGATCTATAAGAGAAAATAGACTAGACATGTGGATATAATAGGAAGACACCCTAAAAGTTACTGTCTGAAGGCAGCACATATAAAACCACTAAAGGTGTCAATCATAACTTGGACACATGTGATACTTATAGCTACTGTGAAGAACCAACCTAGGTGCTTCGGTTTTTCATGAATTGGAGCTTCCTTCATAGATGTGTTACGTGAAGCTGTGACAGGAAACACTGGTAAACTTATATAATATTGTTAACCAACACAAAGCCATGAAGCAAAAGAAGCATGGAACTATAGACAAAGAGGCCTGAAACAAGTAAACAACTTAAAGACTGCTGTTTGAAAGATGACCAGAGACTTTTAGCATAATCATGGTCAGAGAAGAGCCTTTGGTGTTGTTTCACACTTAGCATTCAGCTGCTGCAATCGCAGTGAAAGATGACCAGCTATTCAGTTAACCGAGAAACCAAAGCACACAATTGCATCCTGGCTGCAGGACAGCATCATACTTTCCAAAATGCTCCGTGATTGCAACGGTGGATTGTTCTACTTGCACACGACAAAGCATTTGCCCCATGGTTTATCACTCATTATCCCAGGTGATGAATTAGTCAAACTTGAATTTCAGACAGAATATATATTCTATATCTAACTCGGTGCATAATTTATCGATTCTAAGCCAACCAGAATGGAGAATACAACATTTTGTTGACCATATGTAATATATTCTGCGACACAAATTTTAGCACAATGCACACAATGTTGATAGTAGCTTAAACAAAATTAGGCTTCACTCCAAGGAAAAAGAAATTGAATTCTATACTAGATGGTGACACAATTATTTAAAGATCGGACTTGAAATGAAGCTTTGTGAAACATTACATGTAGCTTGCACGTGAAGAACATCTAGAGACTCCCGCAACTTCCACCAATAAGAGTTACAAGTTATCAAATTCAACCGGGTGAAGAAAAAGGTATAGATAACTTGATACAGGTTAAAGACATCGAATAAAACGAGCCAGACGTTCCAAAGCTCCTTAATTATCTCAGCAAACTAATGGGCAAATTATCATACACCCCAGAAAAACTACACATTAATCGAGGATCAAATTTCTGGACCAAGAATTCCTATTGTATTGCAGAAAAGCATTTTCTGATAAGAAAACTATCATTCCTTGGAGCGGAAAAAAGCTTCTTTTTTTTTTTGGCCGAAATCCGACCAGAGAATTAACATGTTGGTGTTTAAGTTGTGTTTTAGACATATGTTTACATAGATATCAACAGAAATATGAAAAATATAACTTACGGAAGGGCAGCAGGGCAGGGGAAGCAATCGAACCAAGAGAGTTGGTGGTGACAGGGGAAATCAGGTAGTCACCTACTCAAAAGAAAGAAACTTGTAGAAAGCGGAAATCAAGAATGAATGCTGTTGGCAGCAATATATCTTCCCTCCTAAAAAGAGTATGCCCAAGATATGTAAGGCTTGCACAAAGAGGTGGTAGGTCAGTCAAAGTATAGTAGTTGTTGTTCATGATACATACCTTGGCTTGCAGATGACTCGTCGAAGGATGTATTCTTGCAAGTAAGTCCGAGGAAGTGGAAATGCTGGGAAATGCAGATAAAGGGGCATCCAGTCGGTCATCGTCCAACACGATATCTGAAAGCGGCGGGGGGGAGGGGGCAATCGAAGTACAAAAAGGAGTATTTACTGAGCGAACGGGATCGATCTGTCTATGTAGATAAGAAGCACACCATGAAGTTATACACAAAAAGGAATATTGACTGAGCGAACGGGACCGAGGCGGCTGGTGGCGTTTGCTTCCCTAAGCATAAGTTCTCCATGATGCCGATGACGACCGTGAAGGTAAAAACATAGTAACAATTTAGAAGAAAATAAATTCTTAAAGAACTTGCGTACATCACTTGCAGGGGAGAACAATCGAGTCTCCCTCATCTGCATTGATCCGCGAATGCAAGGCCCACCACGGATGGGCTTTCGACAAAATCGTATCTACATTGCCCATCTCGTATGAGATTCTTGATCAACAACGAGATCACCTCTTATTAAGCTCTCGATCATCACTTCTTATTAATGTTTTTTTTTTCTTTGGCAAGTATAGTTTGAGTAAGTTCCGTTGGTAGGATCTTTGTTATTAACGCCATCACATGAGGTGCTTGATGATATTTAAATAATTAAATGAAACATAATTTTATGATCTTATGTCATTGGCAATTATTTAAGAGGTGCAAAGCACGAGTGAGCGTTTGTCATGGACAAAGAAAGAGTAAATATGATGGGTCCGAAGACTGAGAGCCACCCAAACTCGTGCTTGCTTTATCGTCTATTGAAGAAACGAGTTAAAAAGGGTAAAGGTCTGTTTTCCGGCGCTTGACTTCGGCTGCATCCAATCTTTGGTGAGCGAGCGGCCTACGTTACTCCACCTATTTTTCTTCCTTCCATCTGTTCTTGCCTATTCTTTTCCGATTCTTCTTCTTCCTTTTTCTTTTTCTTTTTTTTGTTTGTTTGACGAAAGAAAGAGATCGATCGGCTACAAACGCGCGACCGTCGGAAAAATAAGCATCCCTGAATCGAAGTCCTCCACTTGTAAAACTTTTGAGACAGTTTGGGTGGTCTTCTTCTTTGGTCCACCCCATACCGGAGAAGTAGCGCACACAAACACATCGACCCAGTCTATGCATATACATTACACATAAAACAAAGAGGGAGAGAAGATAAAGACGATGACAGGCAGTATGAAGCAGCCCACCGGAATGCTTTGCCGTCGCCCCTGGTTTTCCCTTTGGGCAACCGCTTCTTCGGCTGGCTGACTTAGTCACGGTGGACGGTTTCTCGGGTGACGTGGTTTCTCATAGACGCCTAGGTGCGGGTCCCACCGCAATCAGATTACGGACTACACGTAAGCCGGGAAACTTTTGCTGGGTGGTTCGGTCGACCCGAGCAGCATCTTCCGTTCCTCCTCCTCCAGCATCCCCACCTAAATGGCCTCCCGGCCTATTTATAGCCCCACCGCCATCTCCGTCACCTTCCTCCAACCGGAATCATCCCCGTCCCGGACTCCCTCGCTCTCGTGGAGGAGGAGGATATCCCCACCCTTCCCCTTCCCAAAAAGAGGCATAGGAGACCGTTCGTTTCTCCTCCTTTGAAAAAAGCAAAAGTACATGAGACTTTGCTCGCTCATGAGTAACTAGAACTCGGGTGTACAGATCCATCATCCCATCCCTCTTCTCCTACTGTCCCTTCTTTCCTATCCTTTCCTTTACTTGCCCACCTTGCGACGACAACTACCTTCCTCTTCCTTTCGGCCTGCCAAAACCCATTCTTTTTCCCGTTGTCCGAGTCTTGGGAGTCCGGCATTTCTTGAGTCGCTCGAACTCCCGACTTTGATTGATCGGCACCGGGATCTCCTGGGTCGGGTTTTCTTGTCTCAGGAAGGGAAGCGACCAAGTAGCGACGGGGAAAAGCACGTCTTCCTCCAACTCCAAGAAGAATAAGAGGCGGCAGAAGAAGTCGGCGGCGATGCCGAGCGCCGTGCAGAGGGTGTTTGAGACATGCAAGGAGGTGTTTGCCGATGGTGGGCCTGGCATCGTCCCATCGCCGGATGAGGTGGAGCGCCTTCGATCCGTTCTCGGTACTACTATACTCTACGGCCGGATTTTTTCCTTCTTTCTTTTGCCTATTCTGTAGAGTGGATCGGAACATATTGCTTTGCAGCAGTTGCACATCGGTGTTAAGTAAAACAGATCGGATTAGTGAATTCGAACTTTTCCGTACGCTAAATCTTAGGCATGAAAGAACCGTCGACAGCATCAAGTGGCGACTTCGGTTGGATCGGAAAGAGAAGATATTAGTTGATGCCCACCGCTCTTCCGAGACTGTTGTGTAGTTTGTAAGTGAGGTCGCCAATCTTTCTCAGGACACTGTTCTTTTCATGATATCAAATGATATTACTGTGAACAAGCAAACATGATCAGGTGGGGATATTGCAGGGAACTTTACCACACCTCTGTGCGCGCTTTGATTGCTAGCTCCCGGTGCAGTCATGATATCGCTGCCCACGATCTTCTTTTGTTCTCTTATCTCCTAAATCCTATGGAATCTTCATGAATGAGATATAATAGGAAACGGAAGATTTGGGTAGCAATTAGATGAATATAGGAAATTTACTTTTTGTTACGTATTGATTCTTGATCTCTAATGTGGTGGTGGTCGTCCCACGCAGATGCCGTAATGCCAGCAGATGTCGGTCTAAGTCCAAACCTATCATTTTTTCGAGATGTCGGGACGGGTGGACCTCCTCCAGTGACATATTTGCACCTATACGAGTGCCCCAAGTTCTCGGTATCCTCCTGCTGCACTCTGTGGATTCTGCTGCCCGATGCATTTGATTTGAGGTCTCTCGTTGCATTTTTTGCAGATTGGTATCTTCTGCCTCCCGCAAGGAGCTGTAATTCCACTGCATGATCACCCGGCAATGACTGTTTTTAGCAAACTTCTCATGGGCTCCATGCACGTCAAGTCATACGATTGGGTTAATGATCCGCGGGGCTCGGGCTCCGACCGGAGAATCAAATCCTCAACCGGTGTGTGCCGCTCCATGCTCTGTCGGATTGGTGCAGTTTGCATGAAATACTAAGGAAGCGTTTGATCGATGATCCTCTCGAGACTTGATGTACTACTGCTAGTATTGACGAGTGATGGTTAATGTTTATAAAACCGCAGGCGCGAGTTTGGCAAAGTTGCACACCGATGCCATCTCTGTTGCTCCCTGCGAGACGTCTGTTTTGTACCCTGCCGCTGGGGGTCACTTGCATTGCTTTACTGCAGTGACTTCCTGCGCGGTGTTGGATGTTCTTGGACCACCATACGACGATGAAGAAGGGAGGGCTTGCACTTACTACCGGGGGAATGCGTACTCCAATCTTCCGGGTATGTATGCAGTTCACCGTTCTCCCTACATTACTTACGATGATCCGAGTGCTGCGTGGTGCGATTGTACTTAGTCGTCGGATCGGATAGGCGATGATGCGTGTTTGGTTTTTCGGTTCCTCCAAGAAAGTGTTTTGTGTGGAATGCATGGCTGCTTGTTTCAGGCGATGGGCTAACGCGGTGTGGGGAGAGGGAGGAGTACTATGCATGGCTGGAAGAGAGAGGAAGCGAGCCTGATGAGCTGGTGGTACGCGGTGCTGAGTACAAGGGCCCCAGAATAGTCGACCACTGAATTTGTACTGTGATTGTTGCAGCAAAGATGAACAAACAAACAAGGTTAAAGAGAAAGATGGTGGTGATGATGCTCCTCGGAGAAGAGGAGAAAGGAAGGACCACGTAGTTGTCTTATTCATCACCCTCAGAGGATCTCTTGATTCCATGATCGATATATACATAGAGCAATAAACACCCCCATTATGTTCCAGATGATTATGGTTTTTCTTTCTTTTCACAGATGTTTATTTTTCTGTATTCAT
>LVTN01004371.1:0-10991 GCA_001649415.1 Musa itinerans | reverse complement strand
GAGGGTTTTACACCTAAATTAGGTGTACCACTTGGTACGCCCTGGCATACCACTCAGTACATGGTACCATACCGTACCGAGCCAACCTCGAAATACCGGTACTGTACGATATTTCGATCCTTGCTACATACTACTTATTAAGGGTACTACTTTTGTGGGTTTTAATTTACTTGATTTAATTTCTTTAAAATAGTGTTATTCACAATCTGATTCTTGTTGACCTTTTGATTTTCGGCTTTAGTATTTTTATTTCAATATTGATCATCGTCGAACTTTTGAGACATCCTTATTGTTCGTTATTTGATTGAGAATTCAGTAGATTAGTAACTATATTCTTTATCTTTCTTGATTTTTAGGATAAAAAATAAATTTGGTGTTTTTTATCGGGGGTTTAAACAGTATTTTGTATGAATTTTATCTCTTTTATCTTATAGGTGACAAGAAATGATTGTAAAATTGGTGAGAATGATAAAAATATAATGTCTAGAGATTTTGAGGTTCTTTTTAGATTCTTTGAGAAATTTTATTTATTTGGAACAAGGTTCTCAATTTCGGTCCGTACCGTTATATCAAGCCCTGTTTTGTATGATACGTATCGAGGTGTATCGACGGTATATAGGGCATACTGATCAGTATGCCTTGGTAACGGTCGAAATCCGGGGCGGTACCGGTCAATATACCTCGGTACCGGTCAGTATGCCTCGATACTGATCAAAACACTGGTACTGCCTGGTAGAGAATGGTCCACGTACCGGTATCCTCTCGGACTGGTACATACCGCCCGTACCGGACGGTACACATCGAAATTGAGAATCCTAATTCTAACTATAGCGGTTCCTAATGTCCTAGAAGGTATTTATAGATCTTCATACACTTACCGAGATAGACTTTCAAATGTATATTGCTTTATTAACAAGAATGTGAACAATTAGTAATTCTATATATGATTTGATTCTACATATCATCTCTCTATAAACAAAAAAGGAAGATGTTAATGGAGTCAGTTCATACAGTTGTTTAGCATTGGCATTAATTTCCTGATGATGTGAAATATCTGAGCTCTTCTTTTCTCCATACATACAAACTTGTTAATCTATTTTGTGTTATATATAAAGTAATGTAAATCATTGGCCCAAATACAACAAAGGGATGCTTGCCAGTTTTAAGAAAGCCTAATTGTAGTCCAAGTAGTTTAACATCCATGAATATATGGGCTTTCCTTGTTAATTGTTTGACAGAGATAGATATGTCATAAATGAACACTTGATTTTTATAGTCATTATTGATCATTCTTTTGTTTTACAAACTTCGCTTAATTATTTAAAGTCATTCCTTGACACAGGCAGGGACGCTTTTCCTAACTATAAGTATTTTAGAAAAACTTTTACAAAGGTAGAAAATGTTAGGGAAGATGATTTGGTTGAATGGAGTTAGAGCATTGGTTCTTTCTTGTAAGTAACTAACTATAATTAGGTTTTCCTTCTATTTGTTGAAAATTTAATGCATATCTCCAGAGTCCAGCCAAACTTATTTTAAGTGATGAATATCTTGAAATGGTAAGCCTTGCTTTGCAGTCAGCTTCTCAAATAAGTCTTGTATGTGTTTCATGGCCATCAATAAGCTATTATAAGCAACCTTGCAATGACTTGCAATAACTTCTTTGCAAAAGAAAACCTTGCAATAACTGCCTTTTTCTAGGGCCATTGTTAAATTAGTCTACTTAATCAACTAAAGCCCACATGGGCTGAATATGGGCTATCACCCCAACAGCCAGTAACTTAATGCTTTGCTTACTAGATATACAACCATTGCTACTGTTGCTTGCATTTCATTTTATATATTTTATTACTGTTACTTCTCTTCTTGCAGAAATCAGTAACTGCATTATGTAGGATTGTTGATAACTTTTCTTTAGTTTCCTAGCTTTTTAATAGATAAGTATTGTTTACCTTATTGACAATGCCACCATTAATGGTTTTGGCAGAAGGCTTATGATTATTTGGCCACATATCATGAATATATGTCCCAAAATATGAAAATATGTTCTATTAAAGCTTTCTGGTTGTTTTATTTGGTCACTTATTTTCTTTTTGTTTACTTCTCCTATGTTATCGATGAAATGTTCCTCTTAAATGCTGTTCACTCTTATGATAGGGTCATGTTTGTGGAGCATATTTGTGAAACATAAGAGAAGAAACTCTCTATTTGGTTGACCATAATTCTCATTCCAACATTGATGTTCTTCACTCAAAGATCAGGATTTTGATTAGCAGTTCCTTTCCTTCATGAACTGCAAATAGGTTTGTTAGTTCTTTTATGTTTTATAGAATAAGCAAGCAACATATTCTTTTTGTACACTATTTCTTTTTTTATCTTAACATTTTCAACATGATGATAGGTCTGTTTGTTAGTTCCTTTCCTTCTCGATTTTTATTAATTTATGAGATGATTAAGCCTATTCTATATGGTGTATGACTCAATGTCTAATATATTGTTTGATGGTAGAATAGAAATAATTAGGGAGTAATTAAGGTCTTTATGTTGTGATTATTGTGTTTAATATTGATTTTTTTGAAATTAGACACTTAATAGGTCAAATCTTTATATTTCATGCATTTTAAGGAATGGATCAGATATTGATGATGGTATAAGAGATTAAATTAGGTCTTAATTAAGTTTTTTAATGTTGTGATTAATGATGATTTAATCGAAATTTGATTGGTATTAGGTTAATTTATATTATTTTTGCTAAAATTATCCTAAAATTATATTTATTTCTAACTAAAATTTTATAAGTGAATTTTGATTAACAGATTTCACAATATCTAACACACTGTATTTCACAAATCCTTTTTACCTAGTGAACTTAGCCACTTATTTTTACTCTTTTTATTTTAGCGGTTTAGATAAGTGAAAGACATGCATGTTAGAGTTTGAGCAGAAACCATTGTGTAAGTATCCAAAATCAAGGGATCCTATACATGGACTTTAAATGTATAGTAAATTTTATATAAGATTAGACTACATTTCAGAAACCATTGTGTAAGTATCCAAAATCAAGGGATCCTACACATGGACTCTAAATGTATAGTAAATTTTATATAACATTAGACTACATTTCAACCTATACTTTATAGTTAGTTTAGTTACTAGTAATTCCGTTGATTTGGAGCGTACATATATGTTGTAATATTGAAGTTTGTCAGCCTATAGCAAAGTTTTACAGTTTTGGTTACTGGAACTGTGCTAGTCCATGGCCGGACTGGTTTGTTGTTGATACATTTAAATGTATCGACACAATATTATTGGGAGAGAAGAGGAGGATTTTGGTTACTGGAACTGTGCTAGTCCATGGCTGGACTGGTTTGTTGTTGATACACTTAAATGTATCGATACAATATTATTGGGAGAGAAGAGGAGGAATAAGGAATATGATGAACTAGGAAAAAGAGAAAGACAAAAGAAGAGACGATAGAGGATGAGGTGAACCAAAAAAGGTGGTGGGTATGGGGGCCACAAGCGAAGACAACTCGTGACAATATATATATGTATGTATTTGTATATATATATATATGTATTTGTATATATATATATATTTGTATTTGTATATATGTATTTGTATATATATGTGTATTTGTATTTGTATTTGTATATATATATGTATTTATATTTGTATATATGTATTTGTATATATATATGTATTTATGTACAGGGAACATGATCGGACCATTCGATTAGGGTTAGTTTGTGTACCGGTTGACGAAGCTCATCAAACTATTTGGTAAGATTTTGTATATTATTTAGATATAATGATATATCTAGCTTTTAAATCATATTATGAGCATTGACATAAGAGAACAAGAATTACATTGACACTAATGGTATGATCTAGAACACATGAAAGAGATCAATATCATATTAAAGACATTCCATTATGTAAGTAACTCTAATATTTTAAAAAAATTGTTGGTGAAGATATGTTAGAGGATTTCAAAATCCAATGGAAGGATGTATTGTGTTGGAATGAAGAAAATTTAACCTTCATTTAAATCATAGTTGGCATTTTCTCACAGTTCGAAACTAAATAATACATCCTTGGATTTAGAGGCATGTTAAGCTTACTTTCTAAATTTTAGGTAAAGAGGAAGGGATAAGAGTGAGCATTTTATGAAAAAATAAAGCTGTTAATGTTTTTGTACTTCTCATAACATTATGCAAGGCACTTTTGGTTTTATCATATTTAACTCTTTACTTTTGATCATTATAACAGCTTTAGGTTACACGTAGAGCCCTCCATGATCTAAAAGACTTAATTTTTTATTGAATTATCATAGGTCTATTTAGAATTTGGTCTAATTAATGGTATTGTATTTTGTGGATAGGGTTTAAATAACAATGTATATGGATGTGTATTTTAAGGATAGGATTGGAGTTATAAATTTGGTAAGGGATTAAGAAAATTGAGTAGTGTCTTAAGCTCTATAGATGCAGATTTCTTTTTTGGAAAAAAATTATCCATGGACCTCAGGACAATTAATTGCTTTGATTCTGGACTTTACTTTATTTTTCTGATAGTAAATTGAATTTGTGTCATTTATATATTTCATCATCCTATTCCTGAAAATAATGTTTTTTCAGATATTTTATGTTGTCTTTTTTTTTGACAAGTTTTCCAAGCTAGTAAACAACACATGGAGCCAGAAACAAAACCAAAAGTGGTTAGTGGTTCTAACATATTCAAATTTATGCCTCACTATGTTATTTAATGCGAAAAATTATTAAATAAATTTTTATATTAAATGCAAGGAAATGCAGGACAATTTCCTTCATAAAATGATGCTTTTAAATCACTTTAACCAAAGGAATGATATGATTTCTCAAGATCTTTTCTTTCTTATCAATGACATAAGGAGGCTTTTTTGCATAAGATAAGTCTTTATCGATTACAATTGATTCATACTTAATAATATGAGAGGGATCAAGTTTATATATTTTGAGCATCGATACATGAAATACATTATAGATATCATAAATAATTTAAAAATAAAGGATATTATACTATAATACTACCTTTATCACACCCCCAAAATAATATCCAAGAGGTGTGAATTTATCTTTAATCAAAAAAATTATCAATAATCCACAATTCAAACCTAGGATCTAAGACAAAAAATTTAAGGACACCCAAGAGCATTAAATTCTTATTTGTATCTATAAAACCTATACAACTTATAATCATTCAACACATCACTCGATAATTAAAAACAACCCAAGGCAGACTTAAAAACCATTAACTACCACTTATAGACCCATAAGAACAAGAATTACAACAATCATAAATCCAACCATATATCATAAGTTTACATCAAAATAAAACTTTATACTTTAACATTTTAAACTTTCAAAACAAGAGAGGTCCTATAACCTTTACAAGACACATCAATTCAAAATTTTCTGAATAACATTACAAGTGTACTTTTACAACATTACATCAAACCACCAAAAACTTATCAAGTTCTTCTAGCATTCCACTACCTTAGTCCAAAACCTAACATCAGGGTGAGTAACAAAGTAACTTGAAAAATTTATAGAGCAACATGGTGAGTTACAAAGTCAACAAGTGACTGACATATCCATGACAAAGAGATGACAGATCATATGACCTAAGAATCAAGATGCAAGGTATGGATATAAGAGTCATATGTATCATTTCATTAAAAGCATATTTAACATGGAAGCAAATAGCAACATATAAGCTACTCAATATCAAGATCCAAGTCATTAGCTCAAGAGTAGAGTTATATTTGATATTTCCTTTGATTCTTTCAAAACAATGAAGTAAAGAGTATTATAGGAGCATATAAAAAACAAATGCAAAACATAAGCTTAAGTGTTATATTTTACAGTTTATTCATATCCAAAGAGGATATAGGAACACATAAGCATGTACTTTAGAAAACATGTCAAAGAAGTATAGTGGGTGAAGTGGGATCATAACATAACATGATTCATCTAATTTTGGATGACTATTAATATTAGTTTTTCACGTTTAGGAGCTCCATCTATCCACGTTCGGATGAAGTCATTAGGGCCGACAAGAGTATCACAAGCTCAACACATAACTCATTTTTCATTTATAGCAAAAGTTCACATTATCCCACAAACACTAGATTACAAAAAAAAATATTCTGATCAAGAAAGTTAAGATGTATAGAAAGCACATTTGAAATAATAAAAGAATACATGTGCACACATGAAGTAATATCAAGCGACATAAACATATACTTAATTCATTCTAAGTAACAAGATTCAGAGATAAAGACACATAAGAGTTTAAAGCAGCAATGTATGGCTCATTTGAAGGAGGAATTTTAGTTGAAATCAAGTTCACAAAGGTAGAGGCAAGAATTATTAAATTTGAGAATAAATGTGTTCTTGCAGAATTAGTAAGGTATATTGTAATAGATATTTGGATAAGAAATTGTTCTCTAATTTTTTAAGTAAGAAATTTTTAGAAAGATATACAAGTTTAAAATTGAGTTATATATAGAAAGTTACATGCAATTAAGTACAGAGATGTTAGAACATATTATCTTTTTTAGCAGGATTCAAGATATCAAAAGAAATAAATAATTCAAGATGTTAGAACAAGATATATTTTTTAGTACAGAGATGTTAGTCATTTATACTTCAAATCAGTCAAATAAGGTATTGGAGGAAAGATTTAAGAGCCTAGTTTTTAAGAAAAGTAATTTTGCTCAAATCTAAATTTTATACAGAACACTATAATTGAAAAAATGCAAATAGGCTAGGTCATTGTCTCTATTTGATAGAATTGAAATGATCAATTAAGACAACCATTTCGGCAGACATTTGTATTCCAAATCATTCAAGTATAGTATTGAAATAAAGATATAAGAGTTTAGTTTGTAAACAAATTAGTTTTGCTGAAATCAGAATTTTACACAAAACATTGCAGTTAAAACAAGACAGATATGTCAGAATTCTCATAAATTCCATATTAGTAAGCTTTTGTAGCTCAATTGAGGTGGATACCATTAGAAAGGGCAAAACTCTATAAATTACTTATAAACAAGAAGAAATCAGAGATAGAATTCATAGTCGGATGGGCTATAACACTTGCCTTAGAAAAATTTAATCTCATGGGTGATGAATTGATCCATAATCCTTAAGCCAAATCATCACTTCTCCTCCTTCAATTCATCTTCTCTTCTCTAGTCTAAGATACGTTACAGCAAGATTCTAATTTATAAGTTTTCTCACTTTTCTTCTCTAATTACTTAGGTTTAGCTAACACAAAATATGACAATATGACAAGCATGCAATAAAAAAATTCATAGGTGTCAAAATTACAAAAGTATTAGTGGCACACTCCTTAGGTTTTCTCCACCACTTTCTTTTTTTTTTTTTCCCACTAACTTAATATGAATCTTTCACAAAGCACATTCAAATTCTATGATTAACAATTATCTCCCTAGCAATAAGCCATATATATATGTATATATATATATATATGTGTGTATATATATACTTACATTATATATATATATATATATGTATGTATGTATGTATATATAAATACATATACATACACATATACATATACATATACATACACATATATATATACATATACATATGCAAGGTTCGTAATACCGTACCGTACCAATGTTTCGACCTGAGCTCGTTACAGTACGGTACGGTGTACCGAGCACTATAGCAGTACTACAGTGCTACAGTGCGAGCGGTACGGTAGCGGGCGGTCCACGTACCGGTAGCCTATCGGACCGGTACGTGCTACCCAACCGGGCGGTACAATTTGGTATTGCAGACCCTGTACATATATGTATATACACATACATATACATATATATGTATGTATATGTGTATATATGTATATATATATATATGTATATGTGTATGTATATGTATACATACACATATACATACATATACATACACATATACATACACATATACATACATATACATACACATATACATACATATATACATATATATATATATACATATACATATGCAAGGTTCGCAATACCGTACCGTACTAGTGTTTCGACCTGGGCTCGGTACGGTACGGTATGGTGTACCGAGCGGTACATCCAGGTGTACCGAACACTGTAATAGTACTATAGTGCACTGCTACAGTGCGGGCGGTACGGTAGCAGGTTTGCCTATGCATCCACATACATTTGTTTGACTACTTGTGCAATATGCATGAAATGATTATGCAACCACATTTGTTGCTCGTGTTTCCTCCTTATTATGTTATTTCTAACAATTTTAAATTCTTTTTCTAGAGAATCTACATTTTTAAGAATATGATAATATGTTGATATAATTTTAATTGCATATTTATGTACCCATTTTTTAATAACTACAGGTTAAAGTGGCTTCTTAAATGGGTATGGATATTGTCTAGTCATGTAATTTATTGACTTGTTTCAAACATGTTTACCTATTAATTTGAGCTTAATGATATACTTGTTTCATGGTACCCAATATATTTTGTTATTGATGGTTGATATGAACCACGTTATCTTGGAAACTGCATATGCAATATACAGCATCTTACTAGCCCATAAATCATTGCCACTTATAGAACACAACTTAGGGAAGTGACATGACACTATATTTTGTATTATTGAATCAAAAAGATATTAGCTAATTAGAAGCATCTTTTCTTTCATCAACACCTAAGTTTAAACCTTCTTAAACCAAGTAGAATATACTTCCCAGAGTAATAATGGCGCTATTGTAGTTATATTGGTCTTCTGTCTCCTTTGTACATGACAATTCTATTTAATCCAATCATTAGCTAAAGGTGCCATAATAAACTAAATGTCTGAAAGCAGAAATGAATATTCTTATATCATCCTTAATCTGCTGCATCAGCTCTGATATAGGTGTGCCACAATATAGTGAAATTGGAATTTATTTGTTATTTCATATGCATGTTTGTGATATTTTGTTGTAATATAAGTGGAATCCTTTTTATCTTATAGGTCTGTGCATGTGTTAGCCTAATGAGCTTTGTGGCATATTCACTTTTCTTTTACCAAATGGAGGGGAAGCAAAATCTAGCCATGAAAAGGACGAAGGAAGCTGCTCCCAATGTTTCAGAAAATTTCAAATTTCTTGAGCTCAGCAAGGCATAGTAAGTTGTTATGAATAAAGCAGTTCATAACAAGTATATGTTTACAAATCAAATTACCGACTTGGCATGGGCTATGGCGGAGAAAAGCGAAGAAAATGGTATGTTCAAATTATCATTTTTTTCCAAGGAATTTCAATCCTGTGTTTGGTAACTGTTCTTAAATTGGCTTACTTTTTAACTGTAATCGACGTTGCAGTGTAGCTATGATCTTAAAGAGTTTGAAATGGAGATGAACCAAGACATGAGCAGCCATTATTGCAATAATCATTTAGTTGCAGTTGATAATGTAGGACATATATAGTCAAATTGAGTTAGACATTCTAATATTGAACAAAAACAGAAAATAGCTTTAAGTCTTATTTTGCTTCCCTTATGTTTTGCTACATATTCTTATATAAAAAATATCATTAAAGTTGTTTTGCAATGTAGTCTGTTAATGACATTAATTTGCTATCTGATGATGATGTAGGATATTTGAACTCTTTTTACCCCCTAGAGACTAATTTCTTTGTCTAATTTTCATTTTACAAGTTGATTGTGTACTTGCAGTTTAACACTGATCTTAATCCTTTATCTGATTATTATGTTAAAAAAAATTGTTAAATTATGTAGCATGTTGAATATTTTATGTTTGTGCACTAACTATTGAGCTCTAATCTTAGAAAAGGAAACACTATTGATGAATCTTCAAAAAGCCAAAGAGGTATATATTAAATTATGTAGTCCTTTCTAATTGAACTGATTAGATTCTGTTGATGGTTTCAGCAAATAGAAAGGAAGTCTATATTATAGTAGGATTCCTTAGGAGATGTCCTTGATGGGAGGAACTCTACAAATTATTTATCTTGGACCCTTTGCTCTCGTTATATATAGACATGACCTCCTAGAGACTTAATACACATAACATGTGATGAACATTGATATGAACATGAAACGTCGATACGTGATAGTCATTGAGAGATTATGGTTCCTCTTTCATCCTCTCTTGTCCCTAATTCATCAATCTAAGTGGTCCTATAAAATGATAGAAATAGAGTAGAAGGAGAGTCTAGTTCTCCTTATAGATTGACATTATTGTGGTTTTCAAATTAGTAGACGGTGCCCCTACAGATCAGATAAAGTTCTTTCTAGATGGCATCTAAAGGTACGCTTCTTAAATCTGATCTATGGTTATTTGATTTTAATCCTGGCATTAAAGTTTTTTTCACGTAACATATAGCATATTATGGTTTTATGCTTACAATTGGTATTAGATATATTGTTTTCTGATTTATGATGCTTGAATGATCCATGTATATTGTTGATCTATCTTCTTATCTGGTTCATCTTGTCATCTGCTTGCTCGCTACGTGAGATTTCTTAGTATTTGATCAATAGATTATCGTCGATAGTTTGCTATCGACTATAATATTATTGAGGGCTGTGATTTTCGATGATCGTCAGCCCTATGACGATTACGTACATAACGCTATGCACGATAGTGATAGCAACACTGCAGTTGATGGCAATTGCAATCACAGCCGACTGCAGCAACAAGCGGCTGCACACAGCATTGGTTGCACATCCCGGTGGTCACACATGCGACAAGCTATGCACCATGTTGGTCGCGCAGGTGGTAGTCACGTAGGCGATGGCTACGGGCCATGCGCCGGGTTGGTTGCGTAGGCCAACAACCATGCACAGGTGGTGACCGCACGTCGGGTTGATAGTGCAAGCAGTAGTCGTGAGCAAGCAGCAACCGCGCACATTCAACGACCACTACAGATTAGGGTTCTTTTAGTAAATTTATAATTTT
>LVTN01004367.1:0-11713 GCA_001649415.1 Musa itinerans | reverse complement strand
CCCAAGTTTAGAATCTGCAAGGGTTCTATTATTAGGTCTTCTAGGCAGTGCCACCATCGGCCATGATTTCAGGTGCTAAATGGGCTATTCAATCAGGCCCAATTCAGCTCTATTAAGGGCTCAATTGGCCCCTAACTAAGTTAGTAGGATTACCTCCTAATCCTAACTTAATTTTCGATCTAACTACAATAGCTAAGACATAATCAAGGCACTCTTTTTTCTGGTGCATCAATTGCTCTTCCGGCAAGCTTCCGACGAACTTCCGACGAACTCCCGACAATGTTCCGACAGACTCTCAGTAAGCTCTTAATCTTTACGACGATCTTCTTGGCGAGTTCCAATGAGCTTCTTTGGCAAGCTCCTAGACTTCTCGATTGGTTCTGGCAGAACTTTCGATGAATGTCTAGACTTCTAGTGAACTCTTGAACTCCCAACGAGATCTCGATCTTGACTCCAGTACAACACTTGCTTTATGTCTTATTGCTGTTGTAGTTAATCTTGCACACTTATCTCAACACATAGATTAGTTCAAATAATTTACCAATTGATTTTATCATCAAAATCCGAGATTTAACAATCTCTACCTTTTTTATGATGACAACCAATTGGTGAAGGAGTTAACCTTAATTCCCCTATCTATGTGCCATACTTGAGAAAATATAAACTTGAATTCATAACCTTGAATTCAAGCTTTGATCGAAATTGTGCATCATCATAATTTTAAGTCAAGATATTTAAATGTATAATCACTTCATGCATGATAAAATGTTTTGGCATAGCCTTTCATCACTACTTGTATGAAGTATTATCATTATTACTTTGTAGTACTAAAGAGTTGATAATCTAAAGAATTCGATATTGCATCTTATATGATTTAAAAGGATTCTTAGTATTTAAAGAGATTACAATCATCATAAAAATTTTCAGCATCAAAGTAAGCACGATATTGCATCATTGTATGATAACATGCTCATCATTTAAAGAGATCACAACGAAATTTTTTAGCATCAAAGTAAGCAGCATTTTAAGATTTCAAACAGTAAGGTAATAGGATTACAGCATCAAAGTAAGCATAATAGAAGAGAGAGATTTCATCCACTTTTCCCCTTTTGTCATCAGCAAAAAGACATACACAGCTTATTAAGGTAGTAGCCAGTCAAAATGTCTAAACAATGTATTAAGTTGTTGATGAATCTGCTACAAGTCAGTCAAAATTTGATCTTAGCGTTATTTAAGTCCATCTTGATGTTGTTCATATTGATCCATTTGAGTCCCTATGTCGTCGATAGATGTGGGAGGTGCTTGCTCTACTAGAGGTGATGCCTCAAAGGGACCAGTTGGAGGAGATTGATTACCCCTAAAAATAGGTGTTTCAAGTCCTAGTTCATGTTGGAGGGGATTAATCCATCTAGGCAGTCTAGTCCATATACCATTTCTAAATGTACATCTCAACCGTCAAAGTAGGTTTATATTTATGATACTAAATCTATCTAGTTTTATAACTTCTTCGTCAGGTGGGATAGCAATGTCATAGGCATGGAGTAGTCTTATGATTAGGCCACCATATGGAAGTATCATGTCCTTTTTTGATAGTTCAATCATGTTCTGTTGGATTAGGTAACCAAAACAATTATTATATCCCTTCATAATCCAATATATGGTACCAAATTTCATTTAGTTTACTTCATCATAATGATATTGCAGGTGTTGTGCCAGAGTCAAGATCGAGATCTCATTGGGAGTTTGAGAGTTCGACGGAAGTCCGGACGTTCGTTGGAAGTTCTGCCGTAACCAACCGAGCAGTTCAGGAGCTTGCCAAAGAAGCTCATCAAAACTTGCGAAGAAGATCATCATAAAGTCCAGGAGCTTGTCGGGAGTCTAGCGGAACATTGCTGAGAGTTCGTCGGATGTTCGCCGGAAGAGCAATTGACGCACCGGAATAAGAAGCATTATAAATTATATCTTAATTATTGTAGTTATAGTATAAATTAAGTTAGGATTGGGAGGAAATCCCGCTAACTTAATTAGGGGCCAACTGTGCCCTTAACAGGGCTGAATTGGGTCGAAGTAAGCTGCCAATTCAGCCCCTGAATTCTTGGCCGACGATGGCACCACTAGGGCCGACGGTGGCACCGCTTGGAAGATAGTGCCCTAGGATTTCTGGGTGGTGGTACCACCCAAACTGGGCGGTGGTACCACCGGCAGTAGTGCTGCCAACAGTGGTACTGCCTAGTGTCAATTTAGCGGCGGTAGTACTGCCCAGTAACGGTGGTGGTACCGCTAGTACCCCGGATTCTAGGGATATGACACTTTTTGGCTCCAATTTTGAAGCCATTCGGGCATATAAAAACTCCACCCTTTTCTACATGAAATGGCATGAAAGTATTGGCTTAATCTTGAAGTCTTGAGTCATAAAAGTGTTATAAAAGTTAGAGTTCTCCTTCATCTCTTATCCTTATAACCATCCAAGAAAGATGAGTGAGACTTGTAAGGGTTGTCTCCTAAACTCGGGAAAAGGAGAAAGTGCTATAAAGAGGTGTTCGGTTTTTACCTATTGAAGGAAGGCCTTTAGTGGACGCTGGTGACCTCGTTGGAGGAGGTATCCGAAAGTGGATGTCGATCACCTTGACCGAACCACTCTATATTCCGGTTTGCTTTTCAGCTTCTGTTTCGTATTTGTTCTTTGATATATTCTGAAATGCTTCTTATGCTTTCGAAACATTCCATATGCTATTGTTACGTTATGAAGAATTTCATTCGCCATTGATATGCTCTGAAATATTTCACATGCCATTGATATCTGAAATGCTCCTTACGTTTTTGATATGCTTGAAATATTCCATATGTCATGGATATGCTTTTTTTGCCAATGATATACTCCAATTAGCCCTTACTCCATTGTTATGAACAAAACATGTTTCGAATAATACAACATTGTAATTCTGCATACGCCGAGTGGCTATCTTTGAACTTTTGTATCTCTGCCTTGTATTTTGAAACCTTATTTGTTTGAAACTTTTCTCTTTCTTCATGGATATGTTAGTCACTTGTTGAGCTCTATGTGCTCACTCCATTGCTAATAAATATTTTCAGGATAGCTTGTCACTTGCTAAAATATTTAAATTGGGCAAAGGTAGTGGAAAGCTAGAATATTTTGAGGCAAATCTTTCGATAGGTTGATATTGTATAAGTTCCTTTTGTGTGTAATGAAATATCAACGATAACTCTAGATTGATGTATCTTGTAAATATTTGAAAAGTACCTCTCATATCGGGATTTTGGGAATGTTAAGTTTAAATTGTGTAATGATATAAACATGTGATACATGTTGGGTTTGTGGTTGTATAGATTCCCATGCTGATGGATTTATGATGTGGTTATGGTTTAGTTGAGTTGGCTTTGGATTTTGTGAATCATTACGTGATATGATGGTATGATTATAAATTGCACAGGTCTTATGAAGTATGGAATTATGAATGTGAATGACTTAGAACGTTTTCTCATTGTCCTCAAATGTGTGATTGGATCCTGGATTGTTTATTGAATTCTAATATTATCAATTTTGAGTTAGATTCACACCTCCTAAATGAGGATTAAATTCAAGGGGCGTGAAAGTTATGGTATCCGAGCATGATTTGAGGATCATTTAGATATTTGATATGTTTGACGTGCAAAATATATTAAGGTCTAGTAAACTATAGTGATCGGTTAAAAATTACTTTGATGACTTTTAGGAATCTAAGATGTCAAAGACATCTATTTCTCTTGTTTCATCTTTTTATGAGTAATTGAGTGAGATGAAAGTATTGATCGGGACATCAAAATAGAATGGACTAGGAATGAGATAATTTAAGGAGTTGAGTCCTCCTAGTTTTCATGGTGAGCTTGATCCAATGGTAACAGAACAATGCATGATGTGGATAGAGAAAATTTTGATTTGAATTATATGAGGATAGGGCAAGACTCAATGATATTGATGGCCTCAATCCAAATGCAATCTTGATCTCAACTTTTTGTCGAAGGAGGTATGACAAATTTAGAGGACTAAATTTTTCTTTAAGGAGGGGAGTGTAACATCCCTCATTTTTTAAAAAATTTTGTAAGGGCTTATTTGTAATGTAAGGACCTAAGAGTAAATATTAAAAATTTGATATAATTTATGAAAGATTCAGATTTAAGTTAAAGAAAAAAAAATGATGGACATATGTCACTAGCTAACCTAAGGTTGGTGCCACCTATGTTTGCTCTAAGGATGACACCTAGGCTTCTTTCATGCATGCTTGCCACCTTGCAAGCCTTATATTAGCTAAACGTAATGCAATTAGAGAAGAAACTAAAGGAAAAGCTTAACTAAAGGAGGAAAACTTAAGAGCTACAGCCAACGTGGGGAAGAGGAATTGAAGAAGAAGAAGAAGAAGAAGAAGAAGAAGAAGAAGAAGAAGAAGAAGAAGAAGAAGAAGAAGAAGAAGAAGAAGAAGAAGAAGAAGAAGAAGAAAAAGAAGAAGAAGCTTTGCTTGAGGTTTTGCATCAATTTCCCCACATTTGGGAATCAAACATTTCTATGGCAACTGTTCTAACCCCATCCTACAGAAATCCTAATCTATGTTTTTAGTTTAATTCTTCATAATTCGAAAGATTTTGCTCAGCACCAAACCTTTCTTTCATTTTGATACAAAGCCATGAATCTGTAATTTTTTGGTAATCTGACCTCTATGCACTTTTTCGAACCTAAATTTTAGCACTAAACTCTGATTTAGGCAAAGACTAATCCATTTGAAAGTAGACTCAAAGATCTTTATTTTAAGACTGAGATTGAATGATTTGGAGTTTAAATTCCTACCAAGACTTCTATTTTAATTAACCCTACAGATTCGGTAAACCATGGACTATAATTTCTGATCTCTTGTTGCTTAGCTCCTTATAACTTTCTGCTGGAAACTCAGATTCATGAAAAGTATGATTTATTGGAAACTAAACTCAACATTATTTCTGTGATTACCTGTTTGAAATTTTTGGAACACAATTTCATACTGAAATATCTATTTTCATCAACCCTATGGATTCAGTAAAATAGAGCTGATATTTTCAGACCTTTCACTACGAAATTATTTGTAACTCCCAGTTGTAAACTTGTATTCATGCAAAACTTATTTATCTAAAGTTAGATTGACACATCTTTTGAATAACACCTATTTTGTATAAATTAGAGTATAATTGGTTATCAAAATAATTCATATAATCTACCTCTCAAATTCTGCCAGAATCAAGCTTTGGTCGATTTCGCCTCTTATTGTTTCTTCTATTTGGAAATTGATTTCAGCCAAAACCCTTACTTTAGTTTAACTTTACATTATTGCCTTAAATCCTTATATACTCTTGTCCTTCAAGTATTTGCATACCTGAATCTGTTATGTAAACTTTATGTTTGTATCGTAATGTTTCGTATAGGCACATGCATTCTGTTGTTCCGCATGTGTTTCCGATATGTCCCAATTTATTGTTCATTATACCTTTTTACTCTGGTGTTTATGGGATTGTTTGGACCTTTTCCAGAAGTGGTAAAGGGATTATTTGCACCATTGTTAGAAATAGTAAAGGGATTATCTGGACCTTTGCTAGAAATGGTAAAGGGTATGTGCTTAGGGCCCGCGATGCTCTGCTGGCCCCCTATAGCGTCATCCAAACGTGGATGGATGATGCTCCTAGACATGAAAGATTATGTTTGAGATCCCACTTCACCTTCTATCTGTTTGATATGATATCCAAAGCTTTGGTTATATGCTTCTATGTGTGCTTTGCATAAGAATGAAATGTATGCATCGTCAAATGCGATGTTTGAGCTTCTGTTTCGTATTTGTTCTTTGATATATTCTGAAATGCTTCTTATGCTTTCGAAACATTCCATATGCTATTGTTACGTTATGAAGAATTTCATTCGCCATTGATATGCTCTGAAATATTTCACATGCCATTGATATCTGAAATGCTCCTTACGTTTTTGATATGCTTGAAATATTCCATATGTCATGGATATGCTTTTTTTGCCAATGATATGCTCCAATTAGCCCTTACTCCATTGTTATGAACAAAACATGTTTCAAACAATACGACATTATAATTCTATATACGCCGAGTGGATATCTTTGAACTCTTGTATCTTTGTCTTATATTTTGAAACCTTATTTATTTAAAACTGTCCTCTTTCATCATGGATATGTTAGCCACTTGCTGAGCTCTATGTGCTTACTCCATTGCTAATAATTATTTTTAGGATAGCTTGTCACTTGTTAAAATATTTAATTTGGGCAAAGGCAATGGAAAGCTAGTAGATTTTGAGGTATGTCTTTCGATAGGTTGATATTGTATAAGTTCCTTTTGTGTGTAATGAAATATCAACGACAACTCTAGATTGATGTATCTTGTAAATATTTGAAAAGTACCTCTCATATCGGGATTTTGGGAATGTTAAGTTTAAATTGTGTAATGATATAAACATGTTGCATATGTTGGGTTTGTGACTGTATAGATTCCCATGCTAATTGATTTATGACCTGGTTATGGTTTAGTTGAGTTGGCTTTGGATTTTGTGAATTATTACGTGATATGATGGTATGATTATAAACTGCACAAGTCTTATAAATTATGAAATTATGAAATTATAAATGTGAATGACTTGAATGTTTTCTCAGTGTCCTCAAATGTGTGATTGGATCCTAGATTGTTTGTTGAATTCTAATATTATCAATTTTAAGTTAGGTTCACACCTCCAGAATGAGGATTAAATTCAGGGGGCATGATAGTACCGCCTAGACACTATCTCGAAGAGGCTGTCGGGCGGTGGTACCGCAAGTCTGGGTGATGGTACCGCCCCGCATAGGCTGTTAGGCGGTGGTACCGCCTAGTATAGTGTTAGTGTCAGATTGACATTGGCGGTGGTACCGCCTGTACCCAGGAGACTCAGGATGAGATATCTTTAGGCTCAATGTTTGAATCAATATGAGGCCTATAAATACCCCTCTCATCCCTGGTTAACTTACACAAGCATTGAGAGTGAAAAAGAAAGAAAACGTTGTTATAATCTTGTATGAACTCCTCTCCTTCTTCTAAGTGTTAGAATTGTTTGAGAGAGGAGTAGGTGGGGGTGTAAGGGTTATCTCCTAAATCCGATAAAAGGAGAAAAAGCTATAAAAGGTGGTTGGTCTTCTCCTATTGAAGGAAGACCAATGGTGGATGCTGGTGGCCTCGACGAAAGAGGGATCGGTGGAGTGGATGTAGGTCATGACGACCAAACCACTATAAAAATATGGTTTGCGTTTCTTTTGAGCAATTTATTTTAACTGCTAACCATTTTACTTACGTACTAATTTCAATACGTTTATGAACATACTTTCAAGTCAAGCATATTTTCGAGATCGATTTTAATCATACGAAGAGATGTTGAAACCGACGTTATTTTACCGTTGCACTAATTCACCCCCCCTCTTAGTGCCGAGTCGTTCCTAACATGTGTAAGCTAGTAATTTTCTTTCTTCTCTTTTGAGAAGTGCAATTTTTTTATAATGACAACCAATTGGTGAAGGAGTTAACCTTAACTCCCCCAATCTATGTGCCATACTTGAGAAAATATAAACTTGAATTAATAACCTTCAATTCAAGCTTTGATCGAAATTGTGCATTATCATAATTTTAAGTCAAGATATTTAAATGCATAATCACTTCATGCATGATAAAATGATTTGGCATCGCCTTTCATCACTACTTGTGTGAAGTATTATCATTATTACATTATAGTACTCAAAAGTTGATAATATGAAGAATTCGATATTGCATCTTGTATGATTTAAAAAGATTCTTAGTATTTAAAGAGATTACAATCATCATAGAAATTTTCAGCATCAAAGTAAGCACGATATTGCATCATTGTATGATAACATGCTCATCATTTAAAGAGATCACAACGAAATTTTTTAGCATCAAAGTAAGTAGCATTTTAAGATTACAAATAGCAAGGTAATAAGATTACAACATTAAAGTAAGTATAATAGAAGAGAGAGATTTCTTCCACTTTTCCCCATTGTCATCTGCAAAAAGACATACATAGCGTATTCGTGTAGTGGGCAATCAAACTGTCTAAATAATATATTAAGTTGTTGATGAATCTGCTACAAGTTAGTCAAAATTTGATCTTTGCGTTGTTCAAGTCCATCTTGATTTTGTTCAAATCGATCCATTTGAGTCCCTATGTCGTCGATAGATGTGGGAGGTGATTGCTCTACTAGAGGTGATGCCTCAAAGGGACCAGTTAGAGGAGATTGATTACCCCTAAAAATTGGCGTTTTAGGTTCTGGTTCATGTTGGAGGGGATCAGTCCTTCTAAGCAGTCTAGTCCATATACCATTTCTAAATGTAAATCTCAACCGTCGAAGTAGGTTTCTGTTAGGACTCTAGCGAGGAGAGTCCTAATTGAGAAGGACATTCATGTAAAACCTACCTAAGCCGACCCCTATTAAACAGGTGAAGAGGCCGGGTAGGGTTAGGAGGATGTTTTTGAGAGAAGAAATAGGAGTTGTAAAGGAATAGGTGTCTTAAGTAGGAGTCTTATTAGGAGTTGGTTATAAGTAAGAGTCTTCTCGATCAAATAGTGTCCAAATGGTACACCTCGACCAAACAATGTCCGAGTTGTGCACACCTTATTTAAATAGTGCCCGAGTCATGCACCTCAGCCAAACAGTACTCGAGCTATGCCTCGCGGCCAACCTAATGTCCAAGTTGTATCTTGACCAGTCCAATGCTCGAGCTATGCCCTATGGTCGATCTAATGTTCAAGTCGCATCTCAACTAGTCCAACCCTTGAGCCATGCCTAACGACCAGTCCAACACTCGAGCAATGCCTCATGGCCAATCTAAAGTCTATTTCATATCTTGGCTAGTCTAATGCCAAAGCCACGTCTCGTGGCCAGTCCAATGTTTGAGTCGCATCTCGGCCAATCTAACGCCTGAGCCACGCCTCACGGCCAATCTAATATATGAGTCACATCGCAGCCAGTCCAACACTTGAGCCATGCCTCGCGACCAGTCTAATGTCCGAGTTACATCTCGGTCAGTCCAACACCCAAGCCAAGCCTCACGGCCAGTCCAACGCCTGAGCCATGCCTCACGGCCAGTCTAATGTCCAAGTTGCATCGCGACCAGTTAAATGTCCGAGTCACATCTCGACCAGTCCAATGCCCGAGTCATGCCTTACGGCTAGTCCAATTCCCAAGCCATGCCTCGCAACTAGTCCAATGTCCAAGTCATGTCTTGACCAGTCCAATGCCCGAGCCACGCCTCACGACCAGTCTAATGTTCGAGTCACATCTCGGCCAATCCAATGCCTGAGCCATGCCTCGTAGCCAGTCCAATGCTTGGGCCATGCCTCGCGACCAGTCCAATGCTCAAACCACGCCTCGCGACCAGTCCAATGTCCGAGTCGCATCTTGGCCAATGCAATGTCCAAGCCATGCCTTACGACTAATTTAACGCCCAAGCCACGCCTCGTGACTAGTCTAATGCCCAAGCCATGCCTTACAACCAATCCAATACTATATATATATATATATATATATATATATATTTGCGGACGCAAATCGCAAGGGCGAAGCACGACTTAGGCAAGGCAAGCTAAATTCGCGTCTTTATAGTAAGGATGCCTCGCGACTTAGGCAACGCAAGCTAAGTTCGCGTCTTTACCACAAGGGTGCCTCACGCTTTAGGCAATTCCAGCTAAGGCCGTGACATTGTAGCTAGTCTAATGTCAAAATCACGTCTCGACCAGTCTTGCGCCCAAGTAGTGTTGCTCGGCCAGCCCAGTCCTTGAGTTATGTCGCTCGACCAATCCAACTCTTGATCAACCGATGACCGAACCACCAGTCCCAGCACGACATCCAACCCAGCTAGAAAAAGGCATTAAGCCATGCCTCATAGGGCACATTTTGGTAGGAGAGGGGGAGAGACTAATATGGCACATTTTGGTATCGCCCATGTGGACCCAGGCAAGCAAACATAACGATGTGGACATGGAACTTCAAGTCCGATGTGGCGCGCAGCACATACGTGATGAGCAGTCGCTCCCTTTAGACGAAACGACATTCATCATGGTACAACTATCCCGGAAAGCTCGGTACGACGTCGCATGACACCAAGCCATGCAGGTCGGTCGGCACTCTCATAGAAGCGTAAGCCTATCGTAGTTAATTGACCCTGTACGACCAACTCATCCTCGTAGGTATAAAAGCTAACCCTCCTTAATTAGGTACGAGAGGACTTCGAACACTCAACTATCTCTTATTCTACTCAACGCTAACTTAATCTTCGAAAGGGTGGAGTCGGAAAATCCCAATATAATTTTTAAAAATATAGATATCGAGATACTAAAAATAACTAATTACATGAGATAATTTATAATTAACTCGTTAAAGTATTGACAAATCAAATTTTCTACTTATCGAAACATTGACCAATCGACTAAAGTCAACCTGAAAAATATATTATTATGATTGATTACGGGTTGGGAAGAGTCAAATATGGCGACTGCACTGAACCTTTTTCATGAATGATTAACATGGAACCTGATGTGCGCTGGGTATTATATTAAATGAACTCACCCAAAACCAGCCCAAGAGATTTTGTGGTCAGTGCAATAGTGGATGTATGAAAATTCTCTCTTAACCGCTAAGTCACAAATCCTATGACTCTCTCTCTCACACACATGCAGACAGAAGCATGACTGATATTGCATCATCATCATTATCATCATCACCTTTAAAGTCCATCTTTCTTTTCCAACAGGTCCCCCGAACAACATAGATTAGTTTATTCTTACTGTCTTATTCTTTGGAAAATTGACATCCACGTGATGGAACCATTTAAATATTTTAAAGATGGCGCATGTGGGATCAGAAAGCAGCTGTCTCAATCATTCGTCAATGTTTTTAACACCTTGCGCACGAGTTTTTGTCGAGCTACATTCCAATGCATAAAATGCCTGACAGTACTAATTTTCCTCATGCAATCGGTTTCATTGATGATCAAGTAATCTAAAATTTGATTGATTAAATTTTGATAATATGGGATAAAGAGTTAGGGTAAAAATAAAAATCGATAATCTTTTCCTTTCTTTAATTATACTAGATCCAATCATTACTAGTCAAACCGATCAAATTTAATTTAGTAAACTCATTTTTCAATTAGCACATGTACTGTATCATTATTGTTCTCACACGAACAATTATGAAATCAACCGTTTCTATCATATATGAATGAGTATACAGCAACACACTAATCTATCCGATCATCTTGATGTCCCTCTCAAGTGACTTATGATCGAAATTATTTACAGTATATATTTAAAAGCGAATCAGTTTCATTTGCAATGTTTTGACCGATGAACTAAATAAAACATTTATTTGTCTTCGGAGCACATCTTTGCTATTTGATGAACCGCGCAACCTACCTCTTACCCATCGGTATGATCATTATATAACAATTCTTCCAAGCAAACCTCTAGCAAATACTCGGTTATATCGGTTTCTACATCTCCAGAAGGATGTAATAGAAAGGATTGTAAAAATGATGCTTGAAACAGGAGTTATTCGACCACGTTGCAGCCCCTATTCCTCACCGATGCTACTTGTACACAAGAGCCATGTGCATCGACTACCGAGCTTTAAATGGC
>LVTN01004366.1:0-11715 GCA_001649415.1 Musa itinerans | reverse complement strand
AGTGCAGCATGGCTCGTGCATGGCGAGCCTACAAAAGCACAGATTTAGCTAGCTCCATTGTTGATGTCTCATCTTACAAGGAACAACACGAGGCAAGAAGAAGTCATCAGTACTTGAGCTTGTGAGTTCTTCAGATAGCTGGTCTCCCCCTTGCCACCTTTCATGCTGAGCATCCTCTCCAGCTTTAGCTTCGTGACCACAAGGTTTTCTCCCTTGACAGCCATGGCCATCTTCTGATAAGCTGCACCGAAGGCCTAGGCTTGGAGTTGGGTGTGTGGCATGCAGCCATGGAGGGGTTCAATATATATAGTGAAGTGGCTGTAGCAACAAGTTACTGCAAAAAAGCATATTAATGTTCCTCACATGATCTCTAATCCCACAAATTTCGCCGGACTTCCATTCTGTGGACTGCAAGGAATGGCATCAAGGACCAAAACTATAGCTTTGTCCCTTGGAGCATTCATGAGTCTGGATTCTCGAGTAATAGAACCATAGCAGTTAGATTTATCTTAGGTAAAGGGGCATAAGAACAAGTGAACCCACATGGATTCATGAACATACAAAAAGCCTTCACAGTGATCTACAGCACAACTACCTATTGCTTAACATATTGAAATTGAAAATTTTGTAGCTTATTTTTATAATTATTATAAGGATAGAAAAGTGGTAGAAAAATTTTGAGGTGCTAGTGAGGTCTTATGATGAAGTCCAAAGTTGGTGGAATCAAATAAAAATTCAAAGAAAAGTGATTTCTATTTGTATTGATGATTTTTCATGCATTGTACTAATGATTATTATGCATAAAAGAAAAGGAGTAAGCATTAAGAGCAAGATGTCTTGCTAAATCAAATCATTAATTTTCTGAATGAAGATAATGGAAGCCCTATAAGAATATATATATACATTATATATATATATATGGGAAATAACAAATCTAAAATATATATGATTTGATTTATGTACTAGGCATTATTCCATTAAACAAGGTGGAATGGACACAAATTGTTCCTAGTAAAAAACAAAGGAGAAAAATGAGGCATCATTACATGCAGGGACTAATTAGCATTTTTCACTAACACATGTCATCATCATTAACTGAAATGATTAAAAAAATGAGACCCATAATCGAGCCTAGTTTAGCTTAAACCCTTCTAAACTGAATTCACTCACTATCAGACACTATGTTATGATACTGCACATGTCATTGACTGTACAGAATTGGCAGTAAACAAAAGTTCCACATGATTAGCCAAATCCATGCCCGAATAAATAAAACATATATAAGAAAAAGTAATTAAGACTATTAAAGTACGAAATTATGCTCGACCCAGTTGCATATATGATGGAGTTTTCCTACGGTAAACCATGCTTATTGATGAGGAACGGGATTTGTGGAATACAGCCGGCCTACCTATCAATCCTAAGAGAATAAGAAAACCCAGAGCTACTTGTGTTTAGGTCCATTCTAAGCATCAAAAAGACAAATAACTGGTCTATTGCATGTTGTGTTGTTCAAGGAGAATACATATCTAAGATCCTGGTATCAGTATGTAGTGTGCGTAGATCAAATTTTAGGAATTGTAGGCTGAAGTGACCTAAGAGAAGAGGCATGCCTTGGATCCAGCAAAGTGAAGAGTTGACCATGTTTTGTCTGTTATGGACTGCAGTGTTGAGTATCTTATCAGCATGATTTAGTTGATGGAGTTCATCTGTGATCAGCATGGTTTTGGTTTACCCATGGAACAAGCAAAGTCGGACTATGTGAGTTCAAGATTAATTGCTAAAGTTTGTAGCAGAATCCTAGCTTTTTGCCTAAGTAATTCTGAGATTAAACTGATAACAGTGAAGAAGTATCAGAAAAGTTCTACTGCTGCACAAGTATCAGCCGTCTGGTAAAGCTCTTTGGACATTAATGACAAGAGATGGAGAGGGACAGCCGACCTAGTGTTTTCTTACCCGAGGAAGGAAAATACACCTCTCAGATTGTTGCCACTATCCCGGTGGGAATAGACCAAAGTACTGCAAATTAAGTCCTGCAAAATAGAGGAAGCATCCAGAACGTACATAAATGACAAAAAAAAATGCAAAAGAAACATGTATAAAGCAAGCTCACGGATGTACTCTGAAGAGGGGATGATGCAGATACAAAAGGAGATGTGAGCTTGGGGGTTCAGGAATTAGGGATCTTAGTACCTGTGGCAGAGGGTCTCTTCTAGAGTAGGGCTTCCATAATCACCTGCATCCCATGAAAGCAAACATAAAAGATATGGGTGAATAAATTTTGATTGAAAGATTCGATAGCTCTGTGTAGGAATACAACTCCAATCAAGATGATACAGCTACTGTTGTGCAAGTTAAAAGTGGCATCAGTAAACTTGGTGAAACAAAAGAATCAAATCTTGGCATCCCAAGAGATGAACATTGTAACAAAAAACTGTGGACCAATAAATCAAGCATAAAACTCAAGTTGCCAAAGATAGATTATCAAAGTTAATATAAGTCAATACAACAACCCTAGCTCCAAATTTAGGGACTAAAGGACTGAGAGCTCAATAAAGTGGACATTTTAATGTACATAAGGAAACAAGAATTCAAGTTCTCTACTGACTTGTGTCATGGTACATATAAGTTTCTATTGAAGGTTTTTCAATGAGGCTTTGGAGAAATTAGAAACAGGATTGGAATTTCCTTTAATTTAAACAACTGAATGGTTCAGAATTGTTCTCTTAATGAAATTAATCATGCCAATGAATGATGCATTAGAATCTGAAGTCGGGATCAACATCCATTGCCCAGGCGAATTTTGCAAGCAGCGACTTGTTGAATATCTGGAAACAAAAACATGCCACGAATTAGATATCTAATGAATGAGCTTTCAGGGGATAAAATATTGACACGAGTTGATAATAATACTGCAGAAGCTGATAACGAAGAATATACTTCATAAATGCTTCAGTTCAAAAGCTTAGACCAAGACTTTTCAGAAAGAGAAACAGGAGATGTGATACCTTCTCGATGGGTACTTCATGGCGCTTGCACCATGCAACTGATATTCTAGGATCAAGGTAGTTAATCTTTGATGTCCCTAGTGCAACTGTCTTGAGATCCTCTTTTATTCTTTTATCCAACTCCATTTTCTCTATCTTTGCATCAACCTGCACAAGCTTCTTTTCTATCCTGTAATTTGAAATGCATCAGATCATAGACATCTCAAAAGAAATTTCGAACTGAAGATTATTCAGGATAAGTTTATTACACATCAGGGGACAAGTTCTTCTTCGTCTTCCCTTCTTTATCTTTAAGTGGAGGTTTCCCTTTCCTAGCCCTATTCAAATCCATATTCAACTCGTCTCTCTGGGCCTGTTTGCAGCACATAAATAAAAAAATTGTGTTTCATGATAAAACCAAGGTTTGTCGTACCATAGCATATCGTTCGGTACGAACGGTATGTACCAGCCCGATAGCAGACCAGTATGAGTGGTACGTTGGTACGCTCTTATGTCCTATGTGTCGGTATAGCTTGGTGCGTACCATACCAACAGCCGATTGGTATACCGATATGAACCAGTAAAGCAAACCATGCATAAAACTACATAAAGAAATCAACAAGGGAACAATATACAGAAATTAGAGAAACAAAAAACCTTTAGGTCATTTATCTTCTCATTCAACCTTGACATCTGACTTTCATGGGACTTTGAGACACTGCGCTGGTGATTACATATAATTGCAACCTGTATTGTAAAAGAATACAGCAACAATGATCATGACTCAGCTGCAACAACAGTTGAATGGATACAACAAGTTGCTGATTTTACCTCTTTGTTGGCATGCTGATATACAGCAATTTTTTCAGGAAGTGTGCCGTCCTTGGTTTCTTTATTCAACTGTCATATCATGGAAAAATCAGTTCAGACAAAGTAAAAGCTCCATAGCTATTTTTCACTAGGCAGTAGGATATAGGCAGTAGGATTATAAATACAGTGATGACATTGTCAAATGAAGTATCAAAATAAACATGTCCATATTTTGTATCTGCAGTGATGTTGCATCACCTGGAAGTAGTTTGATCTGGCTTTAAACTTAAATTCACAATGAGTGGTTGTAAGGATTAAATCTTCACAGAAGAGACAGTATCAAGTTGGTAAATCAAGTTAAAATTTATGTTTGTGAAGGCACACCACCGCATAAGCATCAGTCTTCAGAACTTGAAAATGGAAGTACAACTTACAGTCAACATGGACCAAGAAAACAAAGCAGGTCTTGCTAAGGAAAAGTACAAACATCAGCTTCATGATTACTATATCATCTAAGGTAATAGAAACTTAGCAAAAGAAGAACAAACATCAGCTTCATGCTTACTATATCATCCAACGTAATAGAAGCATTGTATGTACGGAAGACTTTGGCAGTGAGACCAGGCATGAGTTCCTTCAAATGTGCATTGAGTTTGCTCGTGTCCAGCAAGTCAAAGAGATCATCACCCTTACCCTTTCTACCTCCACCACTCTTTTTAGCTAATAAATTAGACGTACAGTTAGTGCTAAACATATTGGTGACAGAGAGATTAAATGAACTGAAAAATAAGTAGTCACCTCTCACCAGTTTGGAATTCTCCAATCGCTTTATAGACAGGCAATTCAACCTCAACGGTGTTCAAATATCGAATAGAATCTTTACCTAGGAAGTCGAACTGGAGAAATTAAAAAGTTAAAACCATTCAAGGAATGAATCAATAGAAGTGTCCAATTCTAGGCATTCTACCTTTAACATATTGGGAGGGACCAACTCAACATTCTCCACCTTTAAAGTGCAGCAACCAACAGTATCAGCCTCATCATCATCCTGTAGATAGATTCATAAGGCAAAACAATAGGCATTTTAAACCATGGCATCATGTACACATGAACTAAGCATGTATATATGTATATACATAAACATGTGTCTACGTTTTATGTGTTATATGTATGTACAAGATTATGTTTGTATGCAACCCTGATGTGAGCATTTCATTAGCTGCAACAAGATCTACAAGAAGAGCTCAATACTAGGTCAAGTGTCACACGGACTGAAATGATAAGACCACAAGAAGTACAACCAAGTTAAACAACATAAAAATGAGAAGGGAAAAAATTTCCCCAACTTTTTATCATGGACTTCCAAAAATCAGGACCTTAGTATAATTTAGTAAACTGAAAAAAAAAATTTGCAAAAGCAATTAAAAAATATACAGCAGCAATATTTTGATCTTTGCTTTAAGGATCTTCAAGTCCAATCCTCCTGAATTTTGGAGGATGGGCGTTTCTGGCATAGTTCTACTAGAAATTTAATGCTCCAGCTTTAGGTGAACAAAGAACTATGACACAGTTCATTCAACATAAATATATCATGGTTAGAGGAAGTCTACAAGGCACAGCAGAAGAAAACCAGAGCATAGAATTGTACGAGGGTACAAGCATGTATATTTAAAACAGGCCAACAAAGTTAGCCTGACAATATCAAATATAAGAAGGAGAAAAGATTAATCAGAATCATTAACATGAAATCAGACATTCACCCAAACTGCAATGTGCAATAAAGCTACTTGATCAAAAGAAGTGACTACTCAATAGACTGAGGTAACAACAAACAGGAACACTTCAACATAAACTTGGAGATCATGTTCACATGTCCCAACCATTATGTCTATAGTGCAAAATCAGAGTTACTAGCTTCCTCGGTCATTCAATTGTCAGGTAGTATTCCGGTAATCACGAAGCTAATCTACCTAATTATCAACACAACTTGTTAACAAAATTTGCATTGCAATTAACATTCATATGTTAAGGGGTAAAAGATTTATATTAAGTAGTCTAGTTTCGAGCACCACAACTTGCAAGTTAACCTGATAATTGATATAATTGGGAAATAGGGAAGACTTAGAAACTAGCAGAATATATATAAACCACAGTGCAGAATAAATGTAGGATGAAACCATGGAAATTTATCACTGAATAAGCACCTTTTCATTTCCAGCCCTAAGTGCTAGTTTATCAATAAGGTATGTGGCTACTGCTATTTGCCTCTTCGTTGGATCTCTACTGGAAAAATCCCTTGTATAGTTTGCACGAATATTTTGTATACAATCCTGCAAAACAAATGGCATATTACAAACCAATGAACGATGATTATCAACAAAACCTAACCTTTCTCCATGTGTGGCCTAAGAAGCAACATATACTGGTCACAATTCAAACATGCTATCACTTCCGAATCAAAGAACAAGCAATATTACCGTCAACCGTCTGGCTTTCTCATACTTCTCTTTGTCACTTTGCCCTTTCAATGAACTGCTTGCTGCCAAAAAGACATACTTGAACTCTTTTGGATTTATGGGATCATTCCAAAATGCCAGCCATGTAACACTGTTATCATGCTTCACTTCTTTCCACCTGAAAAAGGTAACTCAAATGCTGACATTTGTATGCCAATTACTAATTTCAGTCTATTTTCACAATTTTTACTAACAAGCCTGAACTAGTCTAGTGACTACCACACTCCAACCTTTGTCCTGTCAGGTTGCATTACCTCTCACCAGGTATTGGACATTCTGGTATCGGTGAATTTTTTCCAATATTAATTGTAATATCTCTTGGCCGAATTCTCTTTTTCAGCTTTCCCATCTAAAGTTACATCAAACAGCAGTATTTCAGCACAAGAAAAAATGACAGGATAATTTTGATATATGAATTAATGCTGCCAAGCAGCTAACAACAATCAAATTCCAACATAATAATGATGAGAAATGAACCTTTGGGTGCTCTCCTCGGCCTCGAAACAGTCCTGGTGGTTCAACTCTGAAATTCCCAACCTAAAACAGACCTACTTGTTAGTTCTCAGCATAATAAATTAAAGACAAGGATTTGGCACCAAAATTTTACAATACGCATCACCATAACAAAGGTACAATACCAAAAGTCAGACTAACCTAAGGTGAAAGCATACCATATGGTGGTAGCATTGATGAAGAAAGATATCTTGCACTATGTATGAGTTAATTGATTACCGAAACAACAAAGAGATGTTCAAAATAACAACTCAAAGAAAGACTTTTTTGTTGAGAAACTTTTTGGTAACAAAGACTTCTGGCATTCAGTGTCTAGCAACAAAGCACCCACTTGGCAGTAAATAGCATGTTTAAAGCCTCATGAAAAATGTCTATAACACAAAGAACTCATAAGCTCTAGATTTGAGACAAAATTACATGCATATGTTCATTACTGCCAAAACAATAAGAAATAGTAACATTTAAGCCAAAGCTAAAAATTCTGAAAGCAAATTAAGTTTTGAGAATTTTAACAGCATTCCCTATCGATTCAATTACAGGCTATACATCACAGGCCATGTTAGCTATTAGCTTCACATTGCAAATAAAATCAAAACACTAATAAGAAAAATAAATTTGAAGTCAGAACTTAGAATTAACCTTCTCTTTCACACCATCAACAATAGCCCACATGTATTTCTCTTCTTGCTTCATTTTTTCTTCTTTCAAGGCCTTCTTCTCCTGCATCAGAAGCATAGGTATAAAATCAGCAACTCCTAGTGAGTATGATGATATGATAAATTTGAAACAGGAGATGAAAAGAAAATGCCACAGATCATTACATTCAAGAAGCAAAATCAATTAATGACAAGTGAGTCTATCCCAAAATATCATTTTTTTCTAAACTATAGCAATGACCACAAAATGGTCCATGTGCCACACAATGTTCCTATCATAAATAAATCTAAGATTATAAATAATAATAGTTCCTAAGAACATGTGAGTCCACTTACAACTATCATATGCATTTGCTATGTAGTAATTGTGAATCAAAATTTGAAACAGTATTGCTTCAGAATGTGAAGTCCATCAGCAGAAAGATAAAGTTCAGTTCATAAGTAATAATCCTTTCCAGTTTCTGACAACAATTTTATGCAACTGAATAATTTAACTGGCACATCATTATGGGCATAGGTGATTCACCCCAAGATATCCAAACACGTATATCAGCATTTATTTCAACAAATCACAACAGAGTACATGAATGATTGCAGTGTTATTTTACCTCTCCACTCATCTGCTTCTTCTTTTCCTTCTCCCTTAGATGCCACTCATAGATTGCAGTGAAGTCACAGAGCTCAAATTTCTTAATGATGTGATTTTTACCAAGTATTTGCCGCCAATCATTCATAAAGTTCTCAATAAATTGTTTTTTGGTGGCATACTCTGTGTCCTTCATAACCGCAAACATTGTTGCAACCTGCAACCAGAGAGATTCAGAAGTCAAAGAAAAAAGGTTTAAATTTGTAAGTCATCAAATTTAAAGGCTGCTGGTCTATTCTGAAAGTAGCAGAAAAAAATGAAAGACAAGAGAACAAATGCTAGAATTATACAAGTAATGCAAACATCTGTTAAACCTAACCTCCTCTTGTTCAGGAGTCAAATCAACAGGCTGTCCATTATAGAGCATTTTAACCCCGTGAGGCTTGTATGGAGGGGGGAAAATAACACCATTGTGCTCCAAGGTAGTCCATTTCTGGCCCCCACCAGATCCAGGAGGCACCTTCAAGGTCTTTGAAAATTTAGAATCCTTCATTTTCTTCTTCATTTGCTTGCTATCTTTCTTGAATGATGAAGTCTTTTTTAACAAATTCTTGGTCGTTGATGTGCTGTTAGAAGAGACTGACTTTTTCATTCTTTGTGCAATCGGTATGTGATCATTATCATCTTCTTTTACCTCTTTCTTTACAGCAACTTCATTTTTAACTTTCACAAGAAAAGATGTTTCAGAAACCTTTACTTTCTTAATCGATGAAGAATCTGAAGTCTTAGTATCACCTAGAGCACGCTTTTGACCACCTTTGGGGGGCCTAATTTCTTTGCTGGCTTCCTTCTTGCTAGAAGCATTAAACTTCAACTTTGGAGACAGAGACTTCTGATATGAGTCTGGATTTTTCACAGATGAACCACCAAAGACCTTCGACTGAAACCTAGAGATAAGTGGTTTTTCATCTTCTGAATCATCTGAGTCTTCCTTGATGTTTGAATTCACTTTCATAGATGGATGTGAAGTGGGTTTCGCAGATTGAGGTAACTTCACAACATGTGAAGGACCACCTGTACTGCACGCTGCTATAGAAGAAATCTTGGAGCTCAATGGTTTATTGTCATCAGAATCATTAGATTCCTCATTTCTAATGATTGGCTTGTCCACAATCATCTTATTTGTGTTATTTTTTGCAAAATAATGATCTGAAGAATGCTTGTGTATCTTTTCAGAGTCCATAAAAAATTTCTTCTGAACTGCCACAGAAGCTGAATTGAGTCTATGGCTCAATGGTTTATCATCATCCGAATCATCTGAATTCTGAACTTCAGCAATTGATTCATCTTGATGTTGTGGTTTTACATGACTGGTTGTTGATTTACAATTGGAAGAATGTTTTGTCAGGGCAGGTATTGAAGAATGTGAACTTGAGCTTGAAACAAAAGGCTTCTCAATTGTCGCCTTTGCTGTAGAAAACATTTGATTATTTTGCAATCGAGAGTCATAAGCAATTTGACTAGATTCAAGACACAAACCATCATGCTTCTGAGGAGCTGTCTTCCTTGAAGCGGAGCTCGACCGAACTTGTTTCGATGAAGAGTTTGACCTCTTAAAAGTAATAGGTCCCTCCTCATCTTCTCCACTGTCATTCATAACCCGGTTGATGCAACCATGTATAGACATTAGCTAGGGTTTAGCTTCTGTCAACGTATACCAAGTTCTACCTGAAATACATTTAAAAATTAAAATTTAAGAAACTTAAGCAACAGATGCACAAGATTTTAGTCTACTCACAATAAATGAGAAAAGCTTAGCTTAGTTTCCATCACAAAATTTCAAATCTCGGTTCTGTGAGCCTCTAATCAGTCAGACTTCTTGATTCACATGATTCATGTTTTAAGTGTTTGTCTGTTTAAAGATGGTGGAGTGTACTGATATCACATCTTGGACTCATAACAAGATGTATCATACTGAAGACACTTGCAAGCTACAAAAAAGGAAATACTCAGAAAATGTGAAGAGAAATCCTAAGCCTCACATCAATCGCTTCCAGAACACTTGGATCTACTTCTCATGCACGGAAACATATTGCCCACGATTACACAGACAATTATTCCACATCAGATGCGAAACCCTAAAACAAATCTTGATCGAGCAGATGACTATTACAGAAGCCATACATTTTCTAGAACTAAGGATGCACATCCATGGACTGTCCATGACATGTACGATCAGTAATTCCTACTGTTGATTTAATACACAATTCATCACCAACAAAGAAACGGCACACGCCGAGGCTGAATACACCAAGAACCGAAGAAATTTTCTTCCATCGACCGACGAATCCACAGCAAACACAACAAAACCATCAGATTACGGAACACCGATCGAGCAGAAACCGATAAACGCCATGCGAATCGCGGCTTATAGGAGAACCAACCTGAATTGTTTCCCTCTGAAGGGGGGCGGGTGAGGAAAGGGGAAGGCGCGGCCGATCGAGAAGCGATTTATGCAGCGAGTTTGAGCTTCGGATCAGGAAGGAGGTAAGGTTTCTTGGAGGGCGTAATGCTCCCGTTCGCCTCCGCTCCTTCAGCTCGCCTTATCACTCTCTCCTCCCCAACCCTCTCTCTCTCTCTCTCTCTCTCCCTTTTGGCCCTCCTCTTTTGTTGGCTGCCCCAAATCCAGACAGGACTCCGTTGCTTCTTGATCAACATAATTTCAGAAAACACCCTCCGGTTCATGAAATTATATACATATTTGTTTTTTTTATCTCGGACAAAATTATCCACCAAATTACAATTCGGATCGGGTTGGGTCAGATTGAATCTTATATATTGATATTAAGCCTTATTAATTTTTTTATTTTTATATATATATGTATATATATAATATTTATAAGCTTTGTAAGGATAAATATACATATAAGTATTCATCTGATAGTGTTAGAGTAGATGATTTGGAGCTAATCTGGTTTCTCGAGTGTACGAATCTTGTAAAACTGTGTTGGGGGACTCTTGACAATCTCTTACGACATGCTTGTGCACCCTCTTTTATAGTGGGTGTTTGGGATTGTTTATACTCATTTATTATGTAGTTTATACATTAATAGAAGTATGAAGTTCCATTGTAACTACGATCAACTTGTGTTGAATATGGGATTATATAACTCTCTTTCATATGGTATTAATTAGGCGTCGCCCAATTAGTTTTTCTATAAAGAGAGTTTATAAAATGCTAAGGTGATATTGAATAATTAACCAAGTACTCCATCATGTCAATCACGTGAAGCCCATTGGTTGGCTACATGGAGTTAACATGTCCTCAATGTAAAAATAATGTCTTAATTATATGAGGTCAATACATATTTCACGTGGAACTCATATGTCGATTACGTGAAGTCGATTTATCAAACTTATAGTTCGATCGTGTTGGTCATAGTAGAGTTAACATGTTTGATAATATAACACTGACATGTCAATCACATCATCTTTGCCCTAACAAATAGTTAAAATTATAGATATAGTAAAGTTAACCATTAGTTAATTTATGTTATTATCTAAAGTTAACAATTAGATATATATATATATATATATGCTATTTCCAAACTTTATAAGGATATGTATATAAAAAGATATTCTTTTTT
>LVTN01004364.1:0-11724 GCA_001649415.1 Musa itinerans | reverse complement strand
CACCATAAGCAACCAGTATTAATTAAACTGCTATGAAATGGTCAACTTCCCTCTCTCTCTCTCTCTCTCTCTCTCTCTCTCTCTCTCTCCCTACCACTTCTCTCTCGTTGTGGTGATGTTTTTTCTCTGTGCAGAGAACCAATGAGCGCATACGACGCGCAATCCTTCCACCTTCCTCATGTTGTTTATATATACCACCACTTGAGATTTGGATTCCTCCACCATCATCACTCTCCGAGCAACCTCGCTTGCTCGTTCCCCTCCCCCCTCCCCTCCCCCCCGCCTGCCTACAAATATCCACACGGATTCATTCCTCTTCCCACTTCAGCTTGATTCCCCTGCTTCCGATGCTCATCGGCCGGTAGAGCTCCTCTCTTCCTCCATAGAGTGGCAATCGCCCTGAAAGAGATAGAGAGAGAGCCGGGCATGGGGAGCAGCACAGGAAGTGAGCTCGAAACCCCTCTCGTGGCCGAGTTAGCTCGAGCTCTCGAGTTGGTCAGGCAGCTGGAATCCCATCTCAGCAACCCTGCCCCAATTGACTTGTGCAAGTCCGTGGCGCCCGAGATATTGTCATCCATTCAGAGGTCCATCCTCATGGCGAAATCGAGCGATCCCGACGGCGAGCAGCAGGCGGCTGGCGACAGCCCCCGCAGCGAGAGTTCCAGCCCGGCGTTCAAGGATCACGACCGCAAGGAGCTGATCAAGAAAAGGTGAGCCTCGTTGGTTCTTGGCGAGCTCTCTCTGGTTCCAACGTCACCGGCTGACATGGCTTTCTTGCTCCTTTGGATTCCTCTTTCAGGAAGACGCTCCACAAATGGACGAATCAAGTGAGGCTCACCCCAGGCACCGGAGGAGTCGAAGGGTCTGTGGATGACGGCTACAGCTGGAGAAAGTACGGGCAGAAGGACATCCTGGGAGCCAAACATCCGAGGTCAGTATTAGAAATCTTCCCCGTAAGAAGCAGGTCGAGCAGTTACAGGGCAACAATGACGGGGTCTCATGCACTTCCTCACCTTGCAGAGCCTACTACAGGTGCACGCACCGCCACACCCAGGGCTGCTCTGCGACGAAGCAAGTGCAGAGATCGGACGAGGATCCTCTGATGTTCGACATCACCTACGTCGGGGCTCATACCTGCCTCCAGAAGCCACAGCGAGCCTCGGCATCCGCATGCCCAGTGCCGCAGCGGCGGGAACACCAGAAGGAGGACCTACTGCTGAGCTTTCGAGCAGGTTTGAAGGTCAAGACCGAAGTCGCGGAATTGGAGGAAGCGCAGCGGCAGACTTGTCGACAAGGAAATGAATTCCACGTCTTCTCCGCGCCGGCCTTAAACCTGTCGCCGGTGGCGTCGGAGTCGATCTACTTCAGCAGCTTTGATGATGGCATCAACCTACAGACTTCGGACTCGGAGATCACCGAGATGATATCTAGAAGCAATTCAGCGAGCTACTTGTCTCTGGTAGACATGGATTTCATGCTGGAGGAGCTGGACTTCGAACGGGACTTCCAGTTCGATGCCTCAAGCTTCTTCTCGTGAGTCATGCGACATGAGCAGAGTCCAGACACTCGAGATCGCTCAATTCATTAACCAAGATTAAAGAAGACGACTGGTTAATTCACCAACTGGTGATGTAGGTGGAAACAGAGTGAGTTTGTTCAGTGTAATATGTAGCTCAATTCTGTGTTAAGATCAATGGCTTCACAGGTGCAAATGGCTCCACAGGTGCACTAGTTGGAAAGTGGGCTTTGTGCACGTCGAGACACTACATGATAACTATTTCCTCAACTACATGAGAAGATCTATATATACCAAGTATAAATACTCAATCCTCCCTTCCCACATGTATAAATACTCAATCATTACTTTTCATTACTACAGTACAACTTATCAATACACACACAGACTTTTACCTTGAAATAGACATCTAGGCTACATCTATATATACCAAGTCCCGGTTCCCACGCCTAATATAATAAGCACGGTTCATTGAATGAAACTGGCACAATTCACAGGGGAAGATCTATGAAAGTACAGGGAAAGATTTGTGAACCTTGCAACTGACAATTTGATTTTTCTCCTCGACCACTTAATTTGATGCTTCGATAACCTGAAGATCCAAAAGGGAAAGCAGTAGTTCATTAACGAGCTGAAACACAGAAATTGCCAGGTGCTGATGGGTGTTTAAACATAGAATTTCCTAATTACAGGTATCAGGCTACAAACGATTGTTATGATCATAAACCATTGATGCAAGATACTTAAACCCAAGATGATAATAGCAAATACATCTGACATTATAAACTAAGTATAAACTAAGTTTAAACTTAACCTTTAACCACAATTAGCATTTCTTAATTAGACATCTTATAGATAATATTTGTGAAGACGGTTTAACTAACTTATTAATTTAATGGACCTAAGACTTAAGATGGCCTCATTTAGTATATCATAAACAAAGTTTAAACTGTGATGTCAAAATGGTCTTCTCAACTCACAACATGCATGATGCAAGTCGAAATATAGATTTTTCTACCATAATTTCAATGGCTCTCTCACAGTAAACTTTAATATAAATGCAGTATCATTAAAGTTAGTTTTGTAGAGCCATATAAAAAATTAGGATGATAGTGTTGGGTTAAAGCACATACTAGTGTTGGGTTAAAGCGCATAGGTGGGATTGAACCGGATGATTTAAGCCTTAAGCCCAAATATGATCTATTAAAAAAAAAAACTTATTATAGACGTGAGAGAGGTATGCAAAAGAATAAAAAGAGAGGATTGAGAAAATTAGGGTTTTGAGGTTTTTATTAGATGACCAAGCAGTTAAATTTCATCGTTTTGACCTAAATTTTATATGGAGAATTCTTACAACAAGCTCTACAATCTACGATTTGTTCTTTTTGAAATACTTTTCTAACATACCTATTTGGTGAGACCTAAACCTTTCCTTTGATGATATCCATCTATGGTGATGATGATATGTTATTATTGAACCAAGATTTATGTTCTTGATATTATTATGATCCTTTAGTTATTTTAGAGAAGACTTATTGTAAATCTATTATTATTATTAGTGATAGTGGAGGTTTGAAGTCGACTACAGTCCTATAGTTTTTCTTGCATTGGGTTTTTCATATAAAAATTCGGTGTCTTATTTTGTGATTGATTCATTGTTCTATTATTTATGCTGTTGAATCTCGGATTTTGATGATGAAATCAATTGATGAGTTTATGATCTAATATGTATTCGAGAAAAGTAATGCAACACTATCTTCAATCATGAAAAAATAAATTGACTAAAGCAAGAGAATCAGATGTTGGGTCGGTGTCAGAAATTAGGCATAGGACTGGAAGAATCAGACATTGCGCTAAGATTAGATGTTGTGAGAGTCAACATGTCGATAGATCGGACAATACGCCAAAGGAAAGCATGATGCGCTAGGAGTTTGGATGAATCAGTGACATGTCAGACAATATAAGATTTATGTCTTAATCATTGTAGTTTAGGTCTTAATTAAGTTAGTTTTGGATGTAACTATACTAACTCAATTAAGGGCCCATTGAGTCTAAATTGGGGCTGATTTAGATCTATTGGGTGACCCATTCAATGACCCATAGTTTGATAAGGTGGTGGCACTGCTAGACCATGCGATGAAACTGCATATGAGCTAGAACGTACTAAGTGTACGTTTTTTAAAAGACCTAACGATGGTATTGCTAGTGTTAAGAGGTGGCACCGCTTAGATTGGCAGTGGTATCGCCCAAACTAGTAGTAGTATTGCTAGTACACAATCTTTTAGGGTATCAAGTGGTAGTATCGCCTAGACTAGACAGTGGTATCGCTAGTGCTCAGTGCTACAAGTGGTGGTACCACTCAACATTGGTGGTAGTACGGCCAAGACATTGAAAACTCGGGGATGAGATTTTTTATCTTCATTTTTGAAACCATTTGGGGCCTATAGATACCTCACTTATTCTTGCTTGAGATAACAAGAAAAGTGAATAAAAAGGCTTATGATTCTAAGTTGTAAACTCTTGAAAAGTATTAAGTATTCCCCTCCTCCTCTTTAAAGTTTAGAGCTCATTCTAAGGGAGGTGTGAGACTTGTAATTGTTCTCTCCTAAACCTGTGAAAAGGAGAAAGAGTTGTAACAAGGGTAGTTAATCTTCGTCCATTGAAAAAATATTGTTAGTGAAAGCCAATGGCCTCGACGGAGGAGGAATCGAGAGTGGACGTAGGTTGCGACGACCGAACCATTATAAATTTGATGTGCATTTTCGTTTATGCTCTTCATTGCTATTGCTTTTTGATTTAATTGTTTATTACACTTACTAATATTATAATTTCTTAAAATCACTAATTCGCCCCCCCACTTAGTGCTATTATGGTCATAACAATTGGTAACAGAGTCAAGTTCTCTCGATTGATTTAACACCCAAGAGAGATTAAATAGCTTTTGTCGACAATAAAGATGGTCAATGGGACGAACTACACATATTGGAGAACATGAATAAGGATTTTTTTGATTTCTATGGACTTTGATTTATGAAATATTATCAAAGGTAATTTTCAAAAATCCTCTAGACTAATGAATGAATAGAATAATCTAGAGAAAAAATCATTTTCTTTAAATGCTAAAGCTATGAATGCTTTATTTTGTGATTTAGATAAAAATAAGTTTAATCGTGTTTCTATATGTAAAACTGCATATAATATTTGACACACACTCGAAGTTACATATGAAGGCACAAGTAGAGTTAAAAAATCTAAGATTAATCTCTTGGTGCATAGCTATGAATTGTTTAGAATGAAACCAAGCGAAACTATTGGTGACATGTATGCTCATTTTACAGATGTTGTCAATAGTTTGAAAGCTCTTAATAAAAGTTATACTAATCTTGAGCTTGTTAATAGAATTTTATAATCTCTTCTAAAAAATTGGGATCTAAAAGTAATTGTTATTCAAGAAGCAAAGGACTTAAACTATTTTTCTCTTGAAGAACTCATATAATAATTAATGACTTATGAAATGACTTATAAGGCACATGATGAACATGAGAATAACCTTCCAAAGAACAAGAAGGATATAATACTTAGAACCAAAGAAGACCACTCAAGTGATCATGATGACTTGGCACTCTTCATAAGAAAATATAAAAAAATCATAAAAAAGAACAAAACAAATCTTGTAAAACAAGACACTAAGAACAAAAATGAACTAAAAAAGGATGCAATTATCTGCTATGAATGCAAGAAGCCGATGTACTTCAAAAGTGAATGCCCACAACTGAAGAAGAAGATGCTAGTACAAAAAAAGAAAACACTCAAGGCGACATAGGATAAATCAAGTGTATCAGAAGACAAGGAGCAAACCAATGAAGATAAAATAGCGAACTACGCCTTGGTGGCTCTCAACGGTGAGGTTTGTGACTTAACCGAAACCCATTTATCTTATAATGAATTATTTAATATTTTTCATGATTTATATGATGATTTTAAATTAGTTGGCAAGAAATATAAATTGTTAAAAAAGGATTATGCTTCTCTCTCTAGTAAATTTAAAAAATAAAAAAATAAAAAAATGAGCATAATAATTATATATTAACCTCTTGTACTCAATGTTAAGAGTTTGACTTAGTCAAAAAGGAAAATGTGATATTACAACAAATATTAGAAAATTTTAAAATTAGAAACAAATCATTAAACACGATCCTTGCTAATAAAGGTCATGTACTAAATATAATTTTTGTGAGTGGTGACACTCAACAAAAGCTGACTATATTTGTTAAAGGACCCACATTATATTTTACTCCTAAATTAAATATAATTTTTATGATAGATATGGTCATTTTGTTTATAAATATTTATTTAAAAAATATAGCTCATACAAATTAGTTTGGGTTCCCAAAGGAACCATAAATAACTTAATGCCAATAGTTAAGATAGATAGATCTATTCATGAGGGATCCAAGTTCAATGGCCACCTAAAGCAAACCTCTCTTTCTTGTAGATATGTCTATAATCAAAAGCTAGGAGCAAGAGATGATATCTTGATAATGGATGCTCAATGCACATGACTAGAGATCCAACACACTTCTCTAAGCTCACTAGCTAAGACGAAGGGTACGTTACCTTCAGAGATAACAAAGGGAAAATTATTGATAAAGGAACCATAGGTAACAAGTCAAACATTTTAATTGAAGATATATTATTAGTAGATGGTTTAAAACATAATATACTAAGCATTAGTCAATTGTGTGATAAAGGATATATCATCAAATTTGAATCTAATACTTGTATAATTGAAATACCACACAAAAATAGATCTATGATTATCTTAAAAAATAATAATATGTATACTATTAATATTAATGATTTTTATGATGAAATGTGTTTTTCGGCTTTAGTCGATGATGCATGGCTTTGGTATAGGAGATTAGGTCGTGCTAGCATAAAACTAATCTCTTAAATTTCAACTAGAGAACTTGTAAGAGAAATGCTTAATATCAAGTTTGTCAAAGATAAAGTTTGTGATGTATGTCAAATAGGGAAATAAATAAAAAATAGTCTCAAATCAAAAAATCAATTAAGCACCTCTAGACCACTATAATTAATCTACATGGATTTATTTAGACCAATTGATATAACAAATCTAGGAGGTAGTAAATATACCTTTATGATTGTTGATGATTATAGTAGATACACTTGGATATACTTCTTAGCATACAAAAGTAATTTTTTTAAAATTTTGTAAACTTGTTTAAACTGAAAAGGGTTTTATGAGTCTATTCATAATGATCACGATGGTGAGTTTTAAAACCATAATTTTTAAAATTTTTGAGAGTCAAATGGGTACAACCATAATTTCTCTACTCCAAGAAATCTATAATAAAATGGAATAGTTAAAAAAAAAAAGGAGCTTATAAGAGATGGTAAGAACCATATTAAATGAACATAGCCTACCAAAATATTTTTGGGCCGAAGCCGTTAACATGAAATGCTACGTTATGAATAAGGTTTTCGTAAGACCATTACTTTCCAAAACTCCTTATGAATTATAGAATAATAAAAGACCAAACATTTCATATTTTAAAGTTTTTTATTATAAATATTTTATTTTAAATGAAAAAGATGCCTTAGGAAAATTTGATGCAAAATCCGATAAAGGCATATTTCTTGGTTATTCATCTATTTTTAAAGATTTTTGTGTCTTTAATAAAAGAACATTGGTTATAGAGGAATTTATTCATGTTGTTTTTAATGAGTTTCCTGAATTTAAGAAAAATAATTTTGATGATGATTTTGATTTTGATGCTTTAAATTTGAATGAAAACTCTCTTCCCCCGAGTAACTTGAATGCATCCTCTTCCAAAGTATCTTTATATAAGGAATGAAAGTATGTAGATGCTCATCATAAAGAGCTAATCATAGGAGATACATCAAAAGGTGTTTAAACTTGCTTTTCATTTAAGAATTTTTGTGCTAATGTAGCATTCTTGTCTCAAATTGAACCAAAATGTATTGATGAAGTCCGAAAAGATGATTCATAGGCTATTGCAATGCAAGAGGAGTTAAATTAATTTGAGAGAAATGAGGTATGGAAGCTTGTTCCTAGACCTAGTGACTATTTAGTAATTAAAACTAAATGGATCTTTAGAAACAAGCAAGATAAACTTGGTTTCATGGTTAGAAACAAGGCTAGATTAGTGGCCAAAAGTTTCAACCAAGAAGAAGGTATCAATTATGAAGAAACCTTCACTTATATGGCTAGACTCGAAGCCATAAGGATTCTCCCTGCCTATGCTAGTTGTAATAATTTTAAGTTATTTCAAATGGATTTTAAAAGTGCTTTTCTTAATGGCTTTATTTCCGAGGAAGTTTATGTTAAATAACCACATGGATTTGATAATACTATTTTTTTGAATCATATTTTTAAGTTTTCTAAGTCTTTTTATGGTTTGAAATAATCCCCAAGGGCTTGGTACGAGAGACTTAGTTCCTTTCTAATTAAGAATAATTTTTTGAAAGGGAAGGTTGATACCACATCATTTATTAATCATCTTGAAAATGATTTTTTTATAGTTTAAATTTATGTTGATGATATTATTTTTAGTTCTATGAATGAGTTTTTATGTGAATATTTTATGAAAAGTATAAGCTAAGAATTCAAAATGAGCTTAATGGACGAATTAACCTTTTTCTTAGAATTGTAAATTAATCAACTAAGTGATAAAATTTTTGTTAGTCAAACTAAATATGCTTTAAATATATTAAAATGGTTCAATGTGGATAATTTCAAGGCTTTTAACACACCAATGAGCACTTTCACAAAGTTAGATATGGACCATGATGGAGAAAATTTTAATAAAAAAACTTATAGGGGTATGGTAGGTAGTTTACTATATCTCACCACAACTAGACCAGACATTATATTTAGTGTTGGACATTATACTAGATTTTAATCTAATCCTAAGTAATCTTACTTTAAAGATGTTAAAAGGATTTTTAGATACCTAAAAAGAACTCATAATCTAGGTTAATGTTATCTAAAATCCAAAAACTTTGAATTAATTGCTTATCCCGATGTAGATTTTGCTAGATGTAGAATAGATAGAAAAAATACATATGAAACATGTCAACTCTTAAGTCATGCACTTGTCTTTTGATCTTCTAAGAAACAAAACTCGGTTGCATTATCTGCAGTCGAAGCTGAGTATATAGTTGTAGGTGCATGTTGTGCATAAGTTATATGGATGAAAATTACTTTAGAAGATTATGAAATTTACTTAAAAAACATCCCTATAAAGTGCGATAATAGTAGTGTAATATGTTAAACAAAAAATCTTATTCAACACTCTAGAACTAAAAATATTGATATTAGACATCATTTTATTAGAGATCGTATTAATAACCATGATATATCTTTATAATTTATTAATACAAAACATCAATTAGCTAATATTTTTACAAAACCTTTTAATGAGGAATAATTTGATTTTATTAGAAGAGAATTAGGCATGTTAAATCTTCTAAATGCATGAGTTCCTCTTATACCTTTTCTGTAGAAGAGAATTAGGCATGTTAAATCTTCTAAGTGCATGAGTTCCTCTTATACCTTTTCCAGATTTCTTATTTTTTTATAACTTTAGTTTCCTTTTAAAATCGAGATCGTTTCCTTCGTTCCTTCTTCTTGCAATACATAAAAAAAGAGATTTGATTCATGAATTTTTGACATAATTAATCTTTTATGTGATGATCATTTCCATATGAATCCTTTCTCCTACTTAAGAAAGTAGAAAATTTATTCATGGACTTTTGTTATACTTGATCTTTTATGAGATGATCATTTCCATACGAATCCTTCCTATTTCTATTTATGAAAGTAGAACCTTGATTCATGGACTTTTGGTACTTATGACTTATTTCTATTTATGAAAATAAGTACTTTTGGTACTTATTTCTATTTATGAAAATTCCTCCCTTCTTCTTCTTCTTCTTAAAAATTTTTCTTTTTTAATGATAAAGGGGAGAAAGAAACTTACTAGCATCTCAAGAAATGCAAAAATATTAGCTTGCACATCTTAAGAAGAAGTGCTTGCACATCTAAAGAGAAGTGCTAATTTGACCATATTAAGAAGCAAAATTTACTATCTTGTATATATCAAAAGTTGCTATTTTGCTCACCTTCACTTGCTAGCTTACATATTCTAAAGTGATGTAAAACTTATGTACATGGTCTAAATATTTGTTGAACGTTTCTCCTTTTTATTGATGATAAAGGGGGAGAAATGATAAATGTTTGTTATTATGCAATGATGAATGGTATCATACCTAAAACAATGTTAATTTTGGTATCATTTATGAAGTGATAAATGGTTAAAATTTTAATATTTTAGTTTCATATATGTTATGCCTAAAATGATGTTAATTTTGGTATCATGCATGAAATGATGAATGCTTTAGTATCATGTATGTTATGCCCAAAGTGATGTTGATTTATTTTTGATATCATGCATGAAGTGATGATGAATTATAATATTTTAAAATTTTACATGTTATATTTTGATAATTTAAAACAATAATGATGCACAATGTATAAAATTTTGATATGATATATTATATTTTATCACTATGATCAAAATTATTTTACTTGAATTCAAAAGTTATATTTCCTTTTCAATACAAGTTTGCCTTATCTTAATATGACATACAGATAGGGGGAGTTAAGGTTAACTCCATTATCAATTGGTTGTCATCATAAAAAAGGAAAAGATTATTGAATCTCAAATTTTAATGATAAAATCAATTGATAAATTAATAATCTAATCCATGTGTTGAGAAAAGTAATGCATGACTAACTATGATCGTGAAAAGGTAAAATAATTAAAGAAAAATCAAATGTTAGGCCAGAGTCAAAGATCTAGCATTGGGTCAAAAAAATCGGGGAATACACTGAAGGTTCGGATAATGCATTGGAAGCTCACCGAGAGTTCACCGAAAGCTCATCGGAAGATCATTGGGAGTGCATCGAAAGTTTCGCTGGGAGTTCGAATGAACAATTGATATGCCAGACAACTAGGATCGCTTGCATTGCAATTGTTTAGTCTTAAATATCGTAGTTAGGGTTTCATTTTAAATTAGTTTTAGGAGAAATCCTACTAACTCAATTAGGGGCCAATTGGGCTTGAATTAGGGTTGAATTGGGCCTATTGTTTGGCCCATTCAGTGATCCTTGTTGAATCTCGTATTTTGATGATGAAACCACTTGATATGTATTTATGATTTAATCTGCGTTTTGAGTGATGTAGGATACTTCGATCAGGATAAGACAATTAAAGCAGGAAAATCATGTTGGGCCGGAGGAACGTGTCAGAAGATTGGACGTCGGGCCGGTGGATTGGTCGACGTATCGACAGAAGGCTTCGGGCCGTGGATTCGGGCATCGGGCCAAGAAGAGTGGGTATTGCACCAAGGATATTGGAGTTACGGAGTCAACTGACCGATTGGGCAAATAGGCCGCAAGAGAGGATGATGCGTCGAAGAATCGGACGAAGCTTCGAGGGACCAATGATATGCCGGACAACTTGATTAATTGCTTAGGAGTAATTGTCTAGATCAAAGTTTTGCTTTACATGTGCAGGTTTAACTACGATAGCTTGAAGACATAAAACAAGTCTACCAGAGTCAAGTTCGATGGGTGTTTGGGAGTCCGCCGAGAGTTCGAAGGTTCATCGGAAGTGCTGCTGGAACTAACCAAGAAGAAATCGGGGACTTGCCGAAGTTTTCGGAAGTCCGCCGAAGAGATCGTCGGAGATTCGCGGAGATCACCAAGAAGGTTCGGGTACTTGCCAAAGACTCGCTGAACTCGCCACAAGATCGGGAGCCTGTTGGGAGTCTGCCGAAAGAAATCCGAGGGTGTATCGGAAGTCCGCGGGAAGATTGCCGGAAAGCTCACCGGAAGGAAACTCGACATTGCCGGTTAAAAACCTGCTTATGATTGTCTTAATTTTGTAGTTTGTATGTAATTAGGGTTAGGATTAAGAGTTAATTCTATAACTTGGTTGGGGGCCAATTGGGCTCGAATATGAACTGGTTTGGGCCAGATTTGGAGCCCAACCAGTGACCCATAAGGTCGGGCAGTGGCACCGCCTAGAACTCGAAAGATCGGGCGGTAGTACCACCGGACTAGGTAGTGGCACCGCCCAGCACCTGGAAGGTCGGGC
>LVTN01004363.1:0-11733 GCA_001649415.1 Musa itinerans | reverse complement strand
GACAGACCTTACCTCATTCTAAGCTACAGAAATAAAATCTTCTTGGGTGCAAGAACAATAGTGGCATACGTTATCCTCCATACACTTCATATTGATGGAAAGCTTTGAACACTAAGTCATGGCTTGTATCTTGCATCCTTGTTGATGCCTCATTCTACTACCAAGAAAACAAGGATTGTGAACCTGAGACGCATCAATTAGACAATTTTGAGTTGAGATAGCATCAAACGATTCCGATTTGATAAAGATGATCCAAGTGAGATCGAACCGAACCACACGTAAGTCCTACGTAACTCTGACCACTTAAAACTCGATTCCAGGGTTAGTCACTTGACAAGATATCTACCAACTTCTAGGTTGCTTTATTATCCACTCTCTACTACTATCCGTAGATCTTCCTGTAGCAATCAGATCACCTGTAAGTGTTTGGTTGTCTGCATTATCGTTGCATCTGCTTGATTCCTAATTGGAGCAAACGATGGTATCGATAAACACAAACTTATGGCGTTCATACGGGTTGGTCAGTCTCGCCAATCAATCATCGACAGCGATAAGCTTGTGTGTTTCGGGGTCAAAATCTTCGTCGGAAGTCAACATCTCGGTCCATGGCTGCTAAAATACGCTCGAGTCATGACTTAAGTGGCGACACGAGGCACTTTTCACGTGCGGTGGTTAGGTTTCTTACGTGTCCCGCTTCGCCTCTTGCGGGCCACACTCCATCCCACGTGCTTCGCGGGCCCCCGGAGAGGGCAGGAGGGTGCGGAAGCTTGCCACGTTAGCTTCTCGTGGCCGCGACAGGAATGGGGATCAAATGATACGTCGCTGTCCAACACGGGGTCATCATTGGTCTACGAAAGCCATTCGATGTGCCACGTCAAGTGGTCATCCCTTAGCAGCCGGAGACTTCATCGCTACGCTATGCATTCAACCCTGCGATGATCGAGGACGCGACCACCGAAGATTATTATGATGATGATGATGATCGCTACGCTATGCATTCAACCCTGCGATGATCGATGACGCGACCACCGAAGATGATGATGATGATGATGGAGTTTTGAGGAGATTATTAAATGAACGGCGCTGATGGTTGCAACAAACAAACCTGTGCATGGTTCAACAAAATGTGGAAGAAACATACATGCTTGCAAAGCAAGTTGAGGGGGTGGCTGCCAAACAAATCCATATAGAATCTGTTTTTGAGATAGAAAACAACTGACACTATATATTCAGATTATTATTCCTGTTAGATTGTGTTTCTCTTTACATTTAATTTTCTGATAGTGAAGAAAAGAAATGGCATGAACCATAAAACTCAAGAAAATTAAATTTTACGTGTATTCTCAGTGAAAAACAATAATAATAATAATAATAAAGCATATGCAATGCATGAGATTCACATGTAAAAGATGAATAGAGAATCAAAACTTGTATTTTGTGTTAGGAGATAGAAATGGAGTTCAAATAGATGCATCAGTCTTAAGAAAGAGTAGTGAAAGAATAAATAAATAAATGCATCTGTATTGTTAACTATGGGTAAACATAGGATACAAGCAAAATCCATAACAGGTATTGTGCATCATCTCAAATGTGAAAATAAGTATTCAGTAATTTAGAGTCACCAATTGACATATATTATCACTTTGGGTGTCTTGAGTTTTGAACAAAACTTTTTACTAATTCTACAATTAAATTTCACGATTTGTAGTTAACATTTTCTCGATAATCCAGCACAAATCTAAGCCTAAAGCCACACTTAGATATGGAAAATCTTAGAATAAATGTTGAGTCTGGGAAAATAATATGTGCCTGGGAGCTCATAGAGCTCTATCAAGACCTTCTTCTCCATATTACTTCTCGGCTATAAGAGAGATTTAGATGCCATTACTGATGTATATTAGTTAACCACACCACTATCATTTCAAGCCCTAGTTAATTTCTCCATATTACCACTATCATTTCAAGCCCTAGTTAATTTCTCCTCAATACGACAAGAATCTAAATGCTTCTTTGATATGTACATAATCTTCTAATGCTATCTAATCAACAGCAAAACATATATTGAAAGAAAGAAAAGAAAAGTCCAAGTGAGAGGTGGAAGATGACCTAAATTATACAGCAAGTACTAGATATTGTGCTTGGGATTTAGTTTTATTGGCATCATCTGTTAATTGCGTTGTCTAACCAGGTAGCATGTACCCCTCTCTCTCTCTCTCTCTCTCTCTCTCTCTCTCTCTCTCTCTTCCCTCCGTGCATATGTGGCTGCAACTATCCGGAAACACTTGGTTGGCCCACCTCTTCTGAAATCTGTGGAGGATCTTTTTAGTGGAACTGTGAGCTGAATTTGTCCTCTCTTTTGGATAGAAGGTCTCTCTCCCACTCTGCTCTCTTCTCTCTTTTGCTTTCTACCCCTTTCTTCCATCTCTTACCCACCCAAGGCAAAATCATTAAGCCATCTCCTACCCATGAGAGATCCATGGAAAGATACGAAAAGTGGAACAAAGAACAAGGTGAAAGGTGATCGAAAGAGTGGTCTCTCTTCTCTCTCCATCCATGATTTCCAAGATCAGGTATTATCGAACCTCTTCTTTAGCACTGTAAACTAATACAACTCCAGTATTGGCTTCATCAGAGCATCCTCTTAAAGCCACTGCCTTTCACTCCTATTACTTGTCTCTTTTCTCTTCTTCTTCTTCGTCACTCCTATATCTTCCCTTTCTTTGCTTGTATACTATCGAAACATGGATTCAACTAACAGCGGGAGCATCCAGTCTTCAAACACCGGTGACAACGAAGAGTACGACTCTCGAGGTGAGTCCATCTCCTCCTTCGACCTGCCACCACCACACCCATCACCGTCACCAACAACTGCTACTACTTTCCAACACGAACGCCCTTCATCCTCCTTCATCTTTGATCCTCTATCCCCGTACCTCACCCCCTTCCCCTTCCCCTTCCCACCTCCGGAGTCCAATTCTCTCGGCCTCGACTCTACATGGCTTAAAAGAATCCAACCATATTCCGCTTGCACCACCCTGGGCGCCATGACGGCGACTCTCTCCTCAGTATCATCATCGGCGAGTCCCTCCTCGGTGCAACCACCCGCGCAAGCTGATCGCTCTTCCGCCGCCCCACGAGGCGCCAAGAAGCGGTCGAGGGCGTCGAGGCGAGTCCCGACCACCGTCCTCACCACCGACACTTCCAACTTCCGCGCGATGGTGCAACAGTTCACTGGCCTACCGACGCCGCCCTTCACTTCCTCCCACTTTCCCCGCCCTCGGCTTGACCTCTACAACTTGGGGGCCGCCGCGGTTCCCCCTTATCTCCTTAGGCCCTCTGCCCAAAAATTCCCATCTGCTTCCTTCCTTCCCATGACTACTACTTCCACCTCCTCCGCTTCACTTCTTGATCATGCTATTGCTTCTATTTCTAGGAACACCATTGTCAACATAAACATGCCCATTAGAACTACCGAAACAAGTTCTCCAATCGGTGCTACTCCAAGCTCCACCGAGAAGTGCCAATTGTCACTCTTCGGTGCTCAGTATCCAAGCACACTCGACATGCAAAGCGCAAATTTTATCTCCCAACCCCTTCTCCAATCTCAGACCGCTCCCGAGTACAACTCACACTCCTTGGGCTACGCCATCGGAGGCCTCGGGAGCCTGATCGCCACCGAAGGCATGAACTTGAGCCATGATACCGATGTTATATCCGGTTGGGCTAATGAATCAGGACAGGAGAATGCGGAACCAGCTCGATCAAAGACGATCATCAGAAACTACGGCAATCCGAGATAGCTGAACCCATGCAGGAAGGAGATCTGCAAGCGTGGCCAGCGGATTCGTAGATTCTTTCCCTAGGTGAACCAGTTCGCAATGTGTGTAGAGCAAGTGTCAGCAAAAAGAAGATGAACTGCCTCATCCATCATCATCATCATCGTCAGTGCATGGTAACCATATATATCAAGACACTTTCTTCCTAATGCGAACATGGTTTCTCGTCCTCGTTTTGCTCACTGTGATTCTGAAAGAGCTCTGCTCACTCAACTCTGGATCAAGCTAGGGTTATCCCCAAACTCCTGGGTTTACTGTGAACCCTGGGAAACTGGCTTCGTTTAAGACCTTGAAAGAAGAAATAACTTAAGCTCTGCAATGTTGTTTGAGATGTTTTCAGTATTCTCGTCATGTTTCAGATTTTTCAGATATTTTCCATGCCTCGGAACACGAACTGCAGATTCACTAAAACTAAGGGTTTGGTTATCCACCAAAATGAGCTCAACATATTGATCTATGACAGCTTCCCCTTGAGATGAATCCCTAACCAATAACAATTGGAATGCACACAAGCTGTCATGCGTTATAGATCCTCGAACTTACAACCAGATATGATTAAGATTCATGATCAAATGTAAATAATCGATGCCTTTAACAAAACCAGTGATGTATGTAATGATAAACAAAATTAATAACGAGATTTAGCTGTAATGATAAACAAAATTAATAACGAGATTTACCTCCCTCTATCTCTCTCCCTCTCTCTCTCTCTCATTCTAAGCAAGACGACGAAATTTTCTACATAAAGTAGGGAGCTGCAAGATATCAGTGTCAGCTAAAATTTGGGGTTGAGATTCTACACTATATATCTCTTTTCTCTATGATGATTTGCACGCCCTTCGGACGTGGAAGACAAAAGCATTGTACGTAAGAGTATTTGTATGTAACCATGCAGTCACGTACCACGCTGAATGCCTCTTCTCCCTCTATAAAGCATTCTGGGACATCATTTATAATCCACCACAGAATCAAAACAATTCTTTTCTACGAAACTCGATGTTGCCGTCAGTAAAGTTGCACTGAATTTGACACAGAATTTGACGAACTCATCGATGCATCTCTGTTCGCGTCGTTTACTCATGAAGCACACCATCGTGCAGAAGGAAATCCAAGATAATGTATTGTTGGATTTCTCAGAGCTCATAAATGGCTTGTTGATTCTTGAAAAGCCTGGGCATGGAATTTAGGCTTTTGAGAGGCGAGAGACATGTGACCCAACCTATGGAATCATGGTGGCCCATGCCGCAAGAACAATTTGGTCTCGAGCAATGATGGCGTTCCCCTTCCATTTGGGGAGCAAATGAAAGCGGAGTACATGTGGGGCTTAAAGAAGAGGGATGGGATGGGATGGGTTTCTAAGCCAACCCTCTTCTTCCTTCCTTCCTTCCTTCTCAACAAAAAGGACTGCAATCTCCAGACCTTAAGCATCTTATAGAGAAGGATTTAACTATCATCAGCATCAGTTGGGTCATTCATGGACTATTATTACTTGCAGGGGTACATTTCTTTGTTTCTTTTGCAGTTTGAGAGAAAATAAAGATGAATAAGCAAAAAAGATGACTAGTTGAATAACTATATAAGATTCTAGCTGACACTCTATTAGAACTATAATGGAGGTTTCAAGACCATATACTGAGCATAGATGCTGATTTATCGTTCCATTGAGAGATCAAATCCGTAGATGAAATATGACATACTGATTTAGGCTAATATATCGCTATTATATGAGAGATAAGAGTATGATGGATCGATATGATGGTAGGAGAGAGAGCAAGATACTATGGTGTGAAGTGAAAACTTAAATCAATAAAGAATATGGTCAAATCACTAAATATTGAATAGGCCAAATAATATATGATGATTTATATTAAATTTTTTTTATATTTTTTTAGATTTTTATTTGATGTTCCTTTTTGTCTGATATCTTAAATATTCCTATCCCTTTTTAATATAATATTTTTGAACTATATCTTAAGAATTGATCTGAACTGATCTATCTATTATAATACGGATAACTTGGGAAATAGATTAAACTATACTACAATCGATTGATTAACGTTATAGATAGGTCCGGTATGGATATGAACTATTTTATTGAGAGGAGAGAAAGGTTTTTAAGATATTAGGGGAAATAGATTAAACTATACTACAATCGATTAACGTTATAGATAGATCCGGTATGGACATGAACGAGAGGAGAGAAAGGTTTTTAAGATATTAAATATCTTAAGAATTGATCTGATCTATCTATTATAATACAGATAACTTGGGAAATAGATTAAACTATACTACAATCGATTGATTAACGTTATAGATAGGTCCGGTATGGATATGAACTATTTTATTGAGAGGAGAGAAAGGTTTTTAAGATATTAGAAGAAAATAAAAAAACCAAATGAAAGTTATGATAAATTTATAGTTGAGGATTTAATTCATGACTTAATAAATTTATAATTAAGGATGTACAATAATTAACTTGTGAACAGAGAACAAGAAATATTTTTCATACAAAAGCCAATATTCAAAAGTCATTTCTTTAACTAATACTACTCAAACAGACAAAACAAAGTGTGGAGAAATTTATTCCCATTTTATTGGCCTCTAACCAAATAATGGGAATTGAATTTTCACTTTTCAAGAAGCTGACATTTACTTAACACCAAATGTACTTAATTAACTTTGATAAAGACTCGTGGAAAGTGAAGTCACAACTGATAAGACTTCAAAATAATTACAGGAAAAACGTATTGGCTATACTTCGGCTGAGACTATCTACAACAGGAAAACTCCCCTGGAATCCTCCTAATAACTCTACGACCTCCATATCTCTATACAGATGAAGAAGTTGCATCCTCTAATAAAATTATTTATCATACTTGCATTCACTATTGATGGTTATTGATAAAGGGGAGTATGAAAATCAAGGGTTTATAAGTCCATCAGGTCTCCTTTATTCTCAGAAACGTTTTTTGAAGTTTACATGTTTCGAAAGGATAAAATCATACGGGTACATCCATCGCTCAAAATGTATAATTCCTCACGAGCCTACGGGCCGCACCCATGATCGATCAACCAAATAAGCTCTTATTAATAATAAATAATAATAATTTAGTATCCAAGATTTACGATACATGTTGTTTAACATGTTGTTCAACGAGCAATCAGATTAATTAAGAATGTTGTGCATGCATAAACGTCTATATAATGATAATGTAGGGGAAGAACAACTTAATATCAAATATAAAACATAGAGAATCGATAATAAAATCAAAAATTCAGAGAAAAAAAATACACAATTTATATGATCGGATACTTCTTATATATATCCGTGAAGAAAAAAAAATCAAATTATTCATCATATGATAATAATAAAATTATATCTTGTCCATACACCACCTCATATTTTTCCAAACTTTTCTAGGTGTATTAGAGAAAAACCTTGAAAGCAGTTAAATGTTCTCTCTTTCCCACATCATAGCGTATGGTATTATGCAACCAAGACTTGATGTCCAATAATTTTATTTTCATTCCCGAATTCCTTTCTCTCCAAATAATCTATTTTCCCAAACAATTTGGCTGCCAATAAGACATTGTTGTATCACTCAATTAACCCACGTATTGCATGCTCATCTTTAATATGCTCTGAGAATGGAGTCAGTCCCCATCTCTCAAAATCAAACTCGCATGATCAGGTCACTTCCCCTTAACGAAACTCTGCACCAGATCAAGACCACAAAACAATTTCTTAATATGCTGGAGGGTTTTTTAAGCTGAACCTATTCAAACCCAAAGTAACTTGTCTGAGAGTAAACAAAATAATAGTGTTACCATTTTCCTTGCTAAGCCACTGATAAATTATGCTTTCTTTCTTATGACTCTGGCTATTGACTGCTCTGCTTTGATGCTTGCTAAGCCACTGATAAATTATGCTTTCTTATGACTCTGGCTATTGAAAAATATTCACTAGGTTGGATGAAGATGAAGATGATGATGATGCAAACAACCTAGAAAAGTCTAATGCAGGTAGGTCTCCACTCTAGTGGGGAAGTATTTTGATGTTGTTAAGGTCAACAACATCTTAAGATAAATAATGGCAGCTATCCTGAATATGAAAAAGGCTAGATGCTTCTACTAAAGAAAAACACCAGCTAAAGACAGAAAGCTATTTGATAAGGATAATAATGGTGTTGTTTACCTCAACACTATTTATCCCTACAAGTTCTATAGGGGGCCCTTTTAGGTGTCACTCATGATGACCTACCATCAAAGCATCTCCCCCCCCCTCATGTGTTATGATGTCTTCTTGCTTGACAACAATGTCGACCATGTTTGTGCAATCATGAAGCAAGCAATGGGTCGGATCCGACGATTTAATACATAGTGACACAGGTTACCAACCCTTGTTCTTGCTTCTGTAAATAATAGTTGCAAACTAGTAGAACCTTATGAACTCAGAGAGCATAAAGAAAATAACAAGTTTGATTAACAAGCAAACCTTTGCCCTTTTGTATTACAGATAATTCCATTTCTGTACAGAATATTGAGAAACAAAGAATACTAAGGATGAGTGAGCCTTTCCTTGACAGAGGAGGAGATGACAAGAAAATAATAGATAGTGATAGGTGAGGCACAATAAAAGTACCTTCCACTATGTAATCAGTTATATATATATATAAAAAAGAATAAGATTGATTGGTTCCAACTTGGGAAAAAAAATTTGGAAAAGAAGGGAAGACAAAATTGGTTTTATTGAAAGCAATGTGAAATTTTTGACCAACATACATATGAAAAAAGAAATATATTGAGACGATTATTTATATTGAACGGAATAAAATGTCGCGTGATGTTATGTAAAACTAAGAGTGTTCCTTAGAAGATCATGAAATAATTATATTACGAGCATTCAGATGTTTAGACGAGACGAATATTAGAAGATATACATAGAAAATTTAAGTTTATCCAAGTAATAATCGACAATGATGAAAAAGGGTGTCGATGTCCTCGGATTTAAATGATAAGTTAAGTTCATTTTAAAAAAAATATATCATAGCTAAAAAAATAAAAAAATTAATTGAGTCTATCTAAATTCAGTGTGTATGGAACGAAAAACATTAGGATGAAGTACCTAAAATTAAAATCCTGGTCTCTGGTCTTTCTCTCCCTTGTTTCGGACTTGATTTGGGATAAATCATTAGATCTGAATTCATTATCACAGGGAGAAATCTTTTACATGATGGGTAATCTCCGGATCAATGCACACAAAAACCTAAAATCCATGGTTTATATTACTTCATCACATATTGTATCCCATGAAACATCCATATCAAACCTCACATATTACTATATTATTTTTCTTCTTCACATTGATTATATTTTACTTGATACTTGATCGACTCATTTAAGATTGTAATTCCCAATGGCACATCACTAAGGCATATGACTCATCAGCATCATCTTCTTTCCTCACTAATAGCACATTGAAAAGATCAAGGCAATTATAGAAACTTAAACTCAGAGCAATCATAGAAAAGGGAATCGATTTAATTCTTCATCGTTCTTCACCTCCATCATGGTTTAATGGAACTGGAAAATACACGAATAAAACCTGTATAGAGACTGTATTAAGAAATCTTAACTTGTTGACGATTGCATCATTGGGTGTCACCACACACATCTTGAGCATGGCGAGGAATGGCACACTTCGTTGACAATTGCAAACCATGACAAAGAGAACTTTTTAGTGTGCGCATAAACCATCAATTACCAAATCTCAAGGACTATTCAAGTCTAAACTTCTCGGAGATGAAACAAAATACAGTGAAGTTGAAAGGGAACTCAGCCCAAATAAGCTCAGCCCATAAGTTCAGCTTATAGTGAGCTTTAATTACCCACTTTAGTATTAATCCTTTCTCATTTAATCTAAAATTCTAATCCTTTTAACTAATAGGTGTGGCAGCTAGGGAAAAAAAAAGGGGCATGTGGTGGCTGCAAAAAGAGGCAGAAAGCTACAACAACATAAGCAGAAAACTACAATAACAATGTAATTCAAAAAAAAGGAGAAAATGACATAAAAACAACAAGAAAAAAAAAGGGAAGAAAGAAAAAAAAAAAAAAAGACAAAGACAATACAGAGGTTGTTCTCGATCATTCAGGCAATGGTCTTATCTCAAGTTAGATCATATTTATAATACATTCTTATTGTAATTACTTGAAAAGATTTTGGATATTATGCACAATGACGTAATCCTTGTATCTCAATTATTATTTGTGATTGTTGATTAGGTTTTGGATAAAAGATTTTGAGATTTATATATTTATTATTCTTATAGTGAATTTTTTCTGGTTTACCTCGTGATTTTTATCCTTCACGTTGGAGAGATTTTTCACATAAATCTTGATATTCTATTTAATTATGATTTATATTTAATTTCATTATTTGTTCATATACAAAATTTATTCATCGGTTTCTCCCAACAAACTCAACTAATGCAAGTTAGTTTTTCTCAACATGAATCTTACCTAAGACCTTGCTACAATACCAGTACAGAGATCGTCACCAATAATTACAACAATGATCTAAAACTCAAACGGAACAATCAAGTTTCTAAATATTGCTGTTTCCTGAGGCTCCGGGAATTCTCACATAAATGCGTTTCTTTTAATGTACTAACCCTAGAAATTCTTTTCATGAAATAACCATTAGAAATTAATAGTGGAACAGAAATTACAACTTTCTATCAATTGATTAAAGAATACAACTAATGAATACAAAAGAGATATAAAGAACATCAATTTAGTTTCCGGCCCAACTACCAAGTGCTGGAAACCGAGACAACACTTGCAGCTCCTGTCATCCAAAAAGCCCATCATCTACTCCAACCATGACCCAATATATCACTTATGTGGAAACATATATATATATATATATATATATATATATATATCGTTGAAGCACAAGCGGAGGACGAGACTTCTCAAATGGCACTTGGAATCTTTGATCTAAGAACTTACCACATTTAGGTTTCTTAAACTTTATGGCATCGATCACTGGAGTGACCGATCCCCAGTTTCCGAGATTATTAAGTGCTACAGGCAAAAAAATCTTTTGGTCTCGTTTCGTTTTCTTTGTTAATTGTTATACCTACCCATCCTGTTCCATCGGTAAAGCATCAATCGAACATCACAATATCACATCAAACTCGATTCAACATAGAATTAAATTATAGAGAGAGAAGTGTAACCGTTATCATCCATTATCATTGATTTTTAGAGAAGGTAATTGTTCTCGTTAAGTTCATAATTCAGTATCACTGATTTCTTCTTTTATTATAGTTTAAATATTTCAATTTTTCATTCATTAGGAATATAATCATTATTATTAAATATTTTATTTATTATCATTAAAATTCTTCATTATAATTCAAACGTTACAAATTTGTATTAATTCTTGAACGTTACGAAGTTGGTGATAATAAATATTCTTGATGATAAAACATCTATATAAATAAGGGTTTTGGTCTCTCGATTCTATCTCTCAGGATTTTCTACACCATTTAAAGTAAGAGTTCTGAGCCAAAATATATCAAAATACTAAGAGAAACAATTGTTGAAATTCTCAACAACAATGACTAAAGGTATGCAATTTTTATTTTCACATTAATTTGCTTGTGTTTCTATTACGGTAGCTTAGAAACACATTTTGGTCTTAAATTTTCTTACATTTAATATGATATGATTAAGCTCTATCTAGATATGTAAAAAGTTTTTATTTTTATATCATGAATATGGCTTGATTTTGATTTCTCTTATAAAACATTTTAATACATTTGGTGTTTGAAAATCGTGATGATATAAAATTTTTAGTACTTTTAGTGAAATGAAACATTTATTATCGATA
>LVTN01004357.1:0-10088 GCA_001649415.1 Musa itinerans | reverse complement strand
CCCGTTCAGGCTCACACGGTACCTCCGAAGCTCCTCGCATCACCTCGGGTCCGATTGGCCCTGTTCGAGGGTCGAGCGATGGGAAACCCGAGCGGCCACCCGGAGCCCGAGGCGTTATCTTCAGACTCGACGTGCTCCCTTCAAGCCCAGCTGCGCTTGGTTAGCCGATGACTCGACAAAGTGCAGAGGGAGGTTCGTAAGTCAAAGGAAGAGCTTGGGGAGGATACGCACCGGGGATCTCCGTTCGCGCTCGAAATACAAGATCAGTCAATCCCCCCGAACTTTCGGCTCCCCTCTCTCGACGCATATGATGGCGCCACCGACCCAGCGAACCATGTAGCCGCCTTTCGTGCCTAAATGGCCCTGTATGGAACCTCAGACGCTTTGATGTGTAGGGTGTTTCCTACAACTCTGAGGGGGGGCCAACCCGCGCATGGTATAGCGACCTGAAGGCCGGGGCGATCACTTCCTTCGACCAGCTCGCCAGAGACTTTGAGCTCAACTTCCTGGCCTACACCCGGGCCGAAGCCGTCCGTCGCACTGCTCCTCGGACTTAACTAGAGGGAAGACGAGTCCCTCTCCCATTTTGTAAATCACTTTGCCACGCAAATCCGGGGTTTGCCGGATGCTCACCCCTCTCTATTGATGTAGGCATTTATGATAGGCTTGCGACCTTCCGGGTTATTCTGGTCCCTCATGGAGCGACCCCCCACAGCAGTACCGGAGATGCTCCAGCGGGCGAACCAGTATATCGCGGCAGAGGCATGGATGGCTGGGAGGCGGGAGGAGCACAAAAGGGTTAGGCCTGAGCCACCCCTGGGGCAACACTCCGCCGCATCGAGGCGCAGGTTGGACCGGCCAGACCCGACGGCATCGAGGTCCCCGCTCCCCCCCTTGGCCACGTCCCAAACAAAGATATTTCTCTAGGTAAGAGAAAAGGGGTTGCTCAGAACCCCCAACTCGATGCGAAACCCGCGGGAGCTCGCAGACCAGTCGAGGTACTGTCATTTCCATCAACAAAGCGGACATGACACCGAGGAGTGCCGCGAATTGAAACGACAGATCGAGGAGCTCATCTACAGAGGACACCTCTGCCGGTACCTCCGACAAGGTAAAGAGTTCTTGCCATGCCCAAAGGGTCCCGTCGAGAAACAGATCGACGTGATAACAGGCGGACCAGCGTCTGGAGGGAACAGCATGTTCGGACGAAAGGCGTACGCCCGCGCCGCCGCCGAAGCCCTCAGGCGCGAACCCGAGCCCGAGGTCACGTTCCCGACTGAGGAGGCCGAGCGATCCGAACACGACGATGCACTTGTAATAGCGGCCAGGATCGCCAACGCCCAAGTGAAGAGGATCATGATCGACACAAGGAGCTCGACCGACGTACTCTATTTGGATGCTTTCCAGAAGCTTGGGCTAACTAGGGATGCCTTGGAGCCGATGAGCTCGGCACTCACCGGGTTTATCGGCGACTCAATCTCGCCGCTAGGAGTGATCACCTTGCCCCTAACCCTGGGAGTCCCGCTAAGGTCAAAGATGGTGATAGCGACCTTCTTGGTGGTTGACCTCCCCACTGCATACAACGCAATCCTCGGTCGCCCAACCCTCAACAAGCTCAGGGCCGTTATCTCCACCTACCACTAGATAGTAAAGTTCCCGACCAGCGCTGGGGTCGGGGAAGTCTGGGGAAGCCCCCGTGAATCCAGGTGGTGCTACTTGATGGCGGTCTCATTGCACAAAAGGGCGAGGGCTGGACAACCCCTGGAGGATCCCCAGGAAACAAAGAAACCGGCCCAGCATCCTGAGCCGACGGAGTCCAATATCAACTTACCCCTCCTAGAAGGTCGGCCAGACCGGACAATCAAGATTGGGTTAGAACTCCACGAGCAAGAGCGGAAGCGGCTTATCGGCTTCCTGCAGGAGAACGCCGACGTCTTCGCCTGGTCGCTAGTTGACATGATGGGTGTTGACCCAAATGTCACCCAACATCATCTGAACATTTTGCCCGATGCTCGCCCAATGAAGCAGAAGCCCCGACGGCAGGCCCCTGATTGGCAGCTGGCCGTCCGTGAGGAGGTGGAGCGACTTTTGGCAGCGGGCTTCATAGAGGAGGTCAAGTACCCACGGTGGCTATCCAATGTAGTCCTCGTAAAAAAATCTAATGAGAGCTGGAGAATGTGCGTTGACTACACCAATCTCAATCGTGCGTGCCCGAAAGACTACTACCCCCTCCCAAGGATCGACCAGTTGGTCGATGCGACCACTGGGCATGCTCGCCTCTCGTTTATGGACGCCTTCCCCGGCTACAACCAGATCAGAATGGTGCCCGAGGACCAGGAGCACACGGCCTTCCTCACCGACCAGGGCGTATACTTTTATAGGGTTATGTCGTTCGGGCTAAAGAATGCTGGGGCCACATATCATAGAACCGTGAACAAGATGTTCACTTGGCAGATCGGGCGAAATATGGAGGTCTATGTCGATGATATGATCGTAAAAAGCTTTACAGCAGCGGTCCATCTGACCGACTTAGCCGAGACATTTGCCACATTGCGTAGATATGGCATGCGACTCAACCCCACAAAGTGAGCTTTCGGCGTCAGCTCAGGTAGATTCCTCGGATTCATCATACACGAAAGGGGAATTGACGCCAACCCAGAGAAGATCCAGGAAATCATCAGTATGTAGTCCCCTCGGACAATCAAGGAGTTGCAGCGGCTAAACGGGAGGCTCACTGCCCTATCTTGGTTTCTTTCCCGATCGGGTGATCGATGCCTCCCCTTCCGGGCCCTTAAAAGTCCGAAGAACTTCCAATGGACGGCGGAATGCGAGGAAGCCTTTGTATGCATAAAACAGCACTTGGCCAGCCTTCCCCGCCTTGCCTCAGTCTCTTCCGGGGAGAAGCTTAGCATCTACCTGGCCGCCTCCCAGCACGCGATTAGCTCCGTCTTGACCAAAGAGGCCTCCGGTGAGCAGCTACCAGTCTACTACATCAACCATGTCCTGAGCGGGCCTGAGGAGCGATACCAGCTGATTGAGAGACTAGCGCTGGCGCTCGTGTTGATAGCCCGAAAACTACGCCCCTACTTTTAGGCCCATCCGATTGAGGTAATTATCGACCAACCACTTCGGCAGGTTTTGTCTAAATTCGCTGTTGCAGGTCGCCTCCTCAAGTGGTCGGTGGAGCTCGGCGAGTTCGACATACAATATGTATCAAGAACTGCCATCAAGGCCCAATCGGTGGCTGACTTCATCTCAGAGCTGACTCAGCTCGAGGACGAGGATTCTAAGCGGGTTAAAGAAGCATGGATCCTGCGCGTGGATGGATCCGCCAACTCGAAGGGCGTGGGCGCGGGGCTAGTATTGGAAGCCCCAGATGAACGCTCGTTCGAACGCTCCCTCTGCTTCGGCTTTCGAGCCACGAACAACGAGGTAGAATATGAGGCACTCCTAGCAGGGCTCAAGTTGGCCATTGAGATGCAGGTGGACGCCATACACGTCCTCACCGACTCGCAGCTGGTGGCCGAGCACCTCAGTGGCGGATACAAGGCCCGAGACCCAATCATGGCAAAGTACCTAGCGAAGGTAAAAAACCTGACTGCTAACTTCTCTCGATTTACATTATTTAATGTCCCGAGGAGTGAGAACGAGCGAGCGGATGCGCTGGCTAAGTTGGCATCAAAGTCGGCTCCCGAAGCCCAGCCCGAGGTCGAGGAGCTCCCTTTCCACGCAATAGCAATCACCGCTATGACTCGAGCCGACGCACCGACTACTTGGGTACAAGAGATGTTACGCTTCAAGTGGGATGGGATCCTACCTCCCGACGAGGCCGTAGCTCGGCGCCTACGCCGTACGCAGGCATGGTACTCCGAGATGAATGGACGACTCTATAAGAGGTCTTTCTCGCACCCTCTCCTACGGTGCTTGGAACCTGAAGAAGCTCGGTTGGTTCTGGCCGAGGTCCACGAAGGGATTTGTGGAGAACACATCGGTGGGCGAACCTTGGCTCACAAGATCATTCGCCAAGGGTACTACTGGCCCACCATGTGTCGAGACGCAAAGGCATATGTGCAACGATGTGATTCGTGCCAGAGGCACGCACGGAGGCCCCGGTAGCCCGCAGTTCCACTTGCCCCCATTGATTGTGCATGGTCGTTCGCATAGTGGGGGTTGGACCTCCTCGGACCTTTCCCGCCAGCCTCGGGATAGCGGAGATACCTCGTTGTGGGAATGGATTACTTCACCAAGTGGGTTGAAGCCGAACCACTAGCAGCGATCACATAACAACAAGTGGAGAAGTTCGTGTGGAAAAATATAGTGACTCGGTTTGGCTTGCCCAGGACCATCATCACAGACAATGGGCCCCAGTTCGCCAGCATGTGGTTCTAAGAGTTTTACGTGAACTACAGGATTTAGCTGAAGTTCAGCTCGGTGGCCCACCCCTAGACGAACGGACTAGCGGAGGTGACCAACCGATCCATTCTGGACGGGCTCAAAAGAAGAGCATCCGTGGCCCGATCGGCTGGGTGGACGAGCTCCCGAGCATCTTGTGGTCCTTACGAACCACCCCCAAAACCGCGATCGGAGAGTCCCCCTACAGCCTCGCATTCGGGACCGAGGTCGTCCTACTGCCCGAAGTGGTTTTTCCCACCTTTCGGACGGAAAACTACGAGGAAATGACAACGCTCGAAGGACTTCGAGCTGGTCTCAACATGCTCGAGGAGCGACGTGCTGATGCGCACTTAAAAGCCCTCTTCGACAAGAGAGTTGTCGCCAGAATCTATAACCGGAAGGTGCGCCCCCGACCGATTAAGTTGGGCGATCTGGTCTTACGCAGAGCCGAAGTCAGCGACCTGACCCGAGCGCACGGCAAGCTCGCTCCCAATTGGGAAGGACCTTATCGGGTGATTGACGTCGTCAGGATCAGTACGTACCAACTCGCAACGATGCAAGGCCACCCTCTACCGAGGACATGGAACGTACAAAATCTAAAAAGGTTTTTCGTATAATAGAGCTAAGAGAGACAAGGTATAAGTCTGAACAAAAAGCTTTCATTTAAGCAAAAATTCGGTTACAGGACCAGACGACACATTACATCATCGGCTGACACTCGACTAGCACGTTAGAAAAAATTACAAAACAACTACTCTATTTCTTGGGAGCTTCGACACTGTCATCAAAAGGGACTTCTTCGGGCATGTCGACGCCCAAGTCCTCAGGAAAGGAGTCGAAAGGATCTTCCGCGACCTCGAGGCTGGGGTGGCGCGCTCTGAAGCGGGCCAGGGCAATCCAGTACCCATACTCATAAGAGACCTGTCATGTTCGGATCAGGCCAAGCTAGAAGCCCGAGGACTCATTGTAGGCCTCGATCAGCTTCTTGTCCTTCTCCGGCCTCTGACGAATCTCGTCAGCAAGGGCCTCGGAAGCCCCACGCACTTCGGCACGTGCCTCCTCCAGCCTCTAGGTCAGCGTGACCGATTCACCCTTCGCCAAGCGGACCTCGGCCCGAGTTGCCTTCAGGTGCATATAAAGCTCTTTATTATGTTCCTCGGCCACCTTGAGCTCGGATTTTAGGCGCGTCGCCTTCGCCTCCAGATCCGAGGCACGCTGCTCGGCCACCGCGATTGCCTCAGGAGCTGCTCCTATGCGAACCTCCTCGATCTGCTTACGCAGCTTGACGTTGCGGTCGCTCAAAATGTCGATGACTCGGCCCGCATCACGAACGCGGTCCATCAACGCCGTGGCATAATGATGGCCCTGCAGGAGAAGGAGTCAGAACAATATCGTTCAGGTATAGAGGGAGCCGGTGGCGAGATGCTTACCCATAACAGCGACTTGGCAGACTTGCCAAGTAGAACTTCGAAGGATAGGGTGTACAGATCCTGAGCTATGTCGGGATGAAGCCCACCGCGGATGAACCAGGCCGCGGAATCCCCGTCGGCCCATACTCGGTCCCCTCGGGACAAGCTCCCCTAGTGGGCTTGGCCCTGCGGGAGTTCGCCCATCACCCGAGTCTGATAAGGCTCGTCCTGCATTCTCGCTGTGAGGCAGCAGAGTTCGCGAATGGAAGGCAGGCTCTCGAGGCGCCTTCCCTGCCCCCTCCCTATTGGGGCCAGCCTCGCCATGCCCGAGGCTCCTCCCCACACATCCGGCTGGTCCAGTAGCGGCTCCCCCCGACTGAACCGCCGCCGTATCGGATACCTTCGCGGCAAAGGTCTTCGCCTTTTTCCGAGGCCGACCGGCCTTGACCTCCACCGGCACTTCCTTCAAGCCAATCCTCGGCTCAGTCGATGGGTGTGAGGATGGAGCCGACGGAGCCCGACCCCCGCGCACGGCTCTGAGATTCACCATTTCTGCACGAAAATACCGACATTGGTTAATACTTCGAATGATTTCCAAAAAACCCTAAACACTACCCACTACGGGCATACCTTGAGATGTCAAGCTAAGGCCCGCCTCGATCAGCCACTCCTCGGTCATGTTTCGGATGACTCAGAGGCCGAAAGAATCTCCTTGAGCCTTAGAAGATCCCTGTACTCGTCGTCATTCAGAGCCGGGGCAGTATTGTCGATCATGCGTGCCGCCCATCAGAGCCCGAAACTCCAGCCCCTCGCACAGCAAATGTAAAAGAAGCACCCCTTCCATCCCTTGTTGCTGGAAGGGGCCCTGCTAACCCGAAAGCTCAACCGGGCCGATAGATAGTAACCCCCCGACCCCTTGGAAAGGTAAAAACAAGAAAGGAAAAGGGACCAGGTCGGAGTAATGTTGGCATGGTGACACTCCCCCAAGAATGCCACCAGATAGCACTAGGAGTTCGGCGCCATCTGTGATGGAGAAATGCGCCACCAGGTAATACAGGAGCTAATGACGAGGTGCAAAGGGAAACATAACCCCGCCTCAAGGGCATCAAGGGTTAAGGCAAAACCCTTTGGGATTGGGTCGTACGCCCGTTGCCTTGGCTCGGGGGCGGGAAGAACGAAGTCTTCTGGGATGTTGTAGCGCTCCCGGAGGTCGCCTAGTGACGACTCGCTCACTGTGGAGTCAAGGTCGTGCAGCTATATTAAGGTTTCGAGGGCCCGAGCTGCTTTCTCGTCGGATGACGAGCTGGGGCTCGATGGCAACGTCTTTCCTCCGACATTACCAGAGGAGGAAGGAGAAGAGGGTGAGGTCGAGGAGGAAGGGGAGGCCATCCTTACTGACCTTCGGAAGGTGAGGTAGGAGGGTCGACTTGAGCGGAGGTAATGGGGTCCAGAAGGAACAATTGAAAATATGACTAGTAAGAGGCGTACGGGGAACCAATGGCGCGCTATTTATAGAGAAGATCCCGCTAGTAGCAACCCTTCGCCTCCTAGGGAGTCGGCGATAGCCCGTCGGCTCCCTTCCCGCAAAGCACGTTGCATCAGGCAGACCAAACATCACCCCACCATAAATGAGGCCTGACGTGGCAGCCAAAGGCTGCGCGGAGCGAATGCCGAAGCACGGCCTTCTCGATCTCGACTCCCAAGAGCTGGCGACTTCACGCAACGGATCGTCCCTTGGGTTCCCGCGCAGACGAAGATGTGCTTAGCCACCCACGTTCACGGACCGCCGCGTAACAAATTGCTACTCCAAGCAGCTGCTCGGCCACATGTTGCCCGAGCCACCTCTGCGCGGCCTGCTCGCCTGAGTCGTGCTCCTCGGCCACATTCTGCCCGAGTCCACCTCTACGCGGCTTGCCCGCCTGATCGTGTTCCTCGGCCACATGTTGCTCGAGTCAACCTCTGCGCGATCTGCCCGCCTGAGCGGTTCCTCGGTCGCATGCTGCCCGAGCCACCTCTGCGCGGCCTGCTCGCCTGAGTCGTGCTCCTCGGCCACATTCTGCCCGAGTCCACCTCTACGCGGCTTGCCCGCCTGATCGTGTTCCTCGGCCACATGTTGCTCGAGTCAACCTCTGCGCGATCTGCCCGCCTGAGCGGTTCCTCGGTCGCATGCTGCCCGAGCCACCTCTGCGCGGCCTGCTCGCCTGAGTCGTGCTCCTCGGCCACATTCTGCCCGAGTCCACCTCTACGCGGCTTGCCCGCCTGATCGTGTTCCTCGGCCACATGTTGCTCGAGTCAACCTCTGCGCGATCTGCCCGCCTGAGCGGTTCCTCGGTCGCATGCTGCCCGAGCCACCTCTGCGCGGCCTGCTCGCCTGAGGCGTGTTCCTCGGTCGCATGCTGCTCGAGTCCACCTCTGCGCGATCTGCTCGCCTGAGGCGTGTTCCTCGGTCGTATGCTGCCCGAGTCCACCTCTACGCGGTCTGCCCGCCTGAGTCGTGCTCCTCGGCCACATGCTGCCCGAGTCCACCTCTACGTGGCCTGCCCACCTGAGGTGTGTTCCTCGGTCACATGCTGCCCGAGTCTACCTCTGCACGGCCTGCCCGCCTGAGTTATGCTCCTCGGCCACATGCTGCCCGAGTCCACCTCTGCGCGGCTTGCTCGCTTGAGGTGTGTTCCTCGGTCGCATGCTGCCCGAGTCCACCTCTACGCGGTCTGCTCGCTTGAGTCGTGCTCCTCGGCCACATGCTGCCCGAGTCTACCTCTACGCGGCCTGTCCGCCTGAGTCGTGCTCCTCGATCACATGCTGCCCGAGACCATCTCTGCGCGGCCTGCCCCCCTGAGGCGTGTTCCTCGACCGCATGTTGCCCGAGTCCACCTCTGCGCGGCTTGCCCGCTTGAGTCGTGCTCCTTGGCCACATGCTGCCCGAGTCCACCTCTGCGCGGTCTGCCCGCCTACGTCGTGCTCCTCGGCCACATGCTGCCCAAGTCCACCTCTGCGCGGCCTGCCCCCCTGAGGCGTGTTCCTCGGCCACATGCTGCCCGAGTCCACCTTTGCGCGGCCTGCCCACCTGAGTCGTGCTCCTCGGCCACATGCTGCCCGAGTCCACCTCTGCGCGGCCTGCCCGCCTGAGTCGTGTTCCTCGGTCGCCTGCTACCCGAACCCACCTCTGCACGGCCTGTCCGCTTGAGTCGTGTTCCTCGACCGAAGGCTGCCCGAGTGCACCTTCGCGTGGCCCGCCCGCTTGAGCCGCGTACCCCGGTCGCAAACTGCATGATTCCTACACCTCCACGCGGCCTGCTCGCCTGGGTCCTCTACCTTATTCAAGTCATGCCCCACGGGCACACGTCGCACAAGATGACGGGCCAACAACCGACTGACACAATCCTCTGGGAAACCTTCCCGGCACTGACCAGAAGGCAAGCCGGCAGTAGCAACCACTCAAAGTAGAAGCCACGCCTCGGATCCCCCTAGCAACAGTCGATGCATGGCTTCCTTCGAGGGGGGAATATGATGAGGGCAATAATAATGATGGGACACGGACTAACGTCACCTGCTCCCAAGTGATGTCTCTTGGGTCTCATGTTCCGAGGAGTTGCGGGGGTTGCCCGTCTCGATCTGACCTTATAGCGCCTGGCCGAGGCAGACCACAATGCCGATCAAGGCACGTCGCCATCCTGCAGAAGCCACGTTCTTCACGTTACGCCAACACCGGCGTCAGACGTTATCAGAAGGTATGACCCTACTCCCCGCAAGCGGTCACATCAGGAAACAGTGATCCTCTCTATAAAAACCCTCGCGTTCGGTAGGTAAAGGGGAGGAGGAAAAAACACTTGATCAATAAGGAAAACCACTTCAAACAACCTTCTGACTTGATCATCGGAGGGGTTGGGCCGAGCTCTCCTGACCCGACCTGTGTGCAGGTACGAAGACGGAGTGCCTCCCACCGAGCGCCCAGGCGAGGAGTCCCCTCTCGGAGAAACCAGTGAGCACGTCCCGATCGGACCAACGCGGTCGGCCACCCCATCAGTCTCAAGGGACGCTCTCAACGATCTTTGCTCATTCGGACCTGAACCCAGCCGTGTCGGCCTCGACCCGTACGGCATAAAGGTGTTGACACCAACATACACCATATGAGATATGGAAAGGGAAGATCTTAAGGTTGTTAAGATTTGAGGCTGCCCTGCCCATGTTAAAAGACACAACCCCGATAAGTTAGAATCGAGGATAGAGTGATGCAAATTTATAGGAGACCCCAAGAAAATTTTGGGTATTATTTCTATCATCTCG
>LVTN01004349.1:0-11842 GCA_001649415.1 Musa itinerans | reverse complement strand
AAAAAACAGGGCCACACAAAGAGCCCCACAACAGCTGGCTAATGGCTCAATACATATCACTATATACACTATACATGTTGTGCCATAATGCAAACTTGAATAAATAAAAGCATATCAACTGACTAGGATGCAAATGAAAATTTTAGAAACATTGAACAAGGTTATGGTTCACAAATGCCACTGTCAACAAGCATTCACTGGTTTTGAAATATTTCAGATTTGTGGCTATTTATTCAATAATCTTACTTATAGCAAGGTACCAAATACAAGCATGTCAGAGACATGCTTGCATCTCCACCATGAGGCTGGTGGTCGCTGAGTGGTTAATGGGGTCCATTGCCATTTAACACTGCAGTGAGCCGGTATGTACTGGTCACATCTCAACATCAGCTGGGTTATATATGCTGGTGTGCATCCATTTTTACAGTTATATGATTAGTGCAGGCACTACAAACCAGCATTCTCCAACTCTTTTCACAGACGTGCATTAAACCATTCTATCACTTGCCAGCATGAGCAAGGCACAGTAACAAACAAATGACTGGTTGGACCTAGCATGAACCAATGCAGTAGAATGAAAACCAATCACAAAGATGACGTGTATGAAGCAAGAGAAATGCATGATGGAACTTACCAATGCCCAGTATTGAATATCAGGACATCATAGAACTTTGTGACATTAGCCCAGTCATCAGCTGGAACATCAATATCAACTTTATAGGTCCCCTTCACTCCATCTTGACCAAGATGAGCTGAATTATCCACAGGCTGCCACCTTAAACAACAGGTTTGAGCATGTAAACATCTGACGATTAATGTGACATAAGGAGAAAACAACCCACATGACACAAATAACTACATAGATCAGCACAGAATAGTATTCTTGGTGAAAGCTCTGAGATAATTATTATTCTCACCTCTATGCATAAGAAATTTTCATTTACATATTTCAGAAAGCTCAAAGACAATATTTCTGACAAATAATACTGCAATTGTGATTGTGGATGAAGTGTCACATTTAAGATGACATAGGGTCTATATAGTACATAATATGAGCACTAAATTTTATGTTAGCTTAGTATATTTTTGCATCTTGAATGATGGGAAAAGCTTGTTGCAACCATAACAAAATGAATCATAACAGTGAAGCAGCATGGAGCACCAGAAGTATTATGAATAACATAGAAAATATAGCTAGCCATATGTTCAAGTGAATTTCTGGACATACTGAGATCACGAACAACATTCTATGTTAAAATTTAAAATGATCACAAGTTCCCAAAGATTAGATAGTATTCTTATGTGCTCTTTGTTTATGTTAGCTTAGTATATTTTTGCATCTTGGAGGATGGGAAAGGCTTGTTGCAACCATAACAACATGAATCATAACAGTGAAGCAGCATGGACCACCAGGGAGTAGATGGTATTCTTAGGGCATTCTTTGTTCTCCTAATAAAAATTTATTTAAAGACAACCATCCAAGAAAGCATTTTATGGTTGATAAGTCTGAAATAAATTTTGATGAGTAAGCACAATTTAGGATACAACCAGTCTAAACTGATAATTTCAAACTGTATAATTGATCTGAGTTTATGTGTTGGAGCAATTCCTTATTTGCTTAACAAAAATAATATTTCTCAAACAAAAAAAAACTTGTCATATTCCTCCTTTGATACTCTTCCTGAATTTGAGGGATATTCTAATGAATTGCTTGCCCTCGTTGTTTGAGCTTAAAAGATAAAGAGCAATGCAGATCCTAAAACTCACTGGCTTTCATGTTAAGTTTCTCTTGCCTATATTTCAAAGAATTTGCAATATAGAATTGTTATCAAGTCAGTACCAATTATAATATTTTGTAATTATTCATAGAACCTTCTAGATTTGAGTTCTGATCCATCATTGACCATGTAACGATTGAAAACTCTTAAATAATGAAGAGGTAATTTGGCCAAGGGAATTTCATTTCCGGCTTTAAGTTTTAAGTGACATGAGATGTTATAAACCAGAACTTCATCTTCATGTAGGGAACAAGATGAGATGCTGTTGCATTTGCTGGCCATGTTAAAGGGATACAATGTTGTATTGCCTGCATGGCCATGTTGTATAGATGTGACATTTGTCCCCAAACTTTTGAGATAATTTATTATATAGATAAAGAAAGTTTTCTATTTAAAGTCTTTTTCTGGAAAATTATATGTAATGACAATCCTTTCAATTTAAGTGAATGCTGAAGCTCAACAACATTACTCAATATTTTCTACAACAACTGAGTGAAGCACTAAAAGATATTCGTGCAGTGTCAGAATGTTTAAAGCTAAAGCTAACAACATATTCTCAGTTGTTTTTCCCTATGGGCTTCATTAGAAAATAAGTTCACCAGTTAAAATTCCCTGATACAGTTTATGGGAATCATCAAAAACAGGGTGATCTCACCCCCAGCTTATAATTGATAGAATGAGATAAAGCTCACTTGGTGTTACCTAGCTGCTATTGTGGAGCATATAATGCCCTCTGTAAGAGGAAGGCACCATGATAAGTTATACACCATTTACAAAAATCTTCTGTAATTATGTACCCTTGTAGCATATACACTAAATCCAGTATCATCTGACTTGACATTGAATTCTTCATCTAGTGATTCGGTATTATATTCACATACACCCGTTAAGCAAGTGCCACATATGTCGCAATTGCCAGTTCAGCCTTCTGAAGACTTCCAGATTGAAAACAACCATAAGCATTTAAAATAGCAATATATGAGTCTGCAGATTCTTAAATATATGTTGCATAGTTCTAACACTTGTTCATTAATTCTCACAAAGAAGTCTGGTTTTCACTACCATAGATCAAAACTAAGATAATGTACTCCGGTGTTGTTACTGTATAGCTCGAAACCAAGATAAGTTACTCGAGTGTCGTTATTGTATAGCTCTATTGATTAGGGATCTTCTAACTTAAAGTTTCACCGCAAATAAAACCCCTAAATCGAATCCAAGAAGGTGCATTACTAATCTAGCATGAAAGACGTCCTGAATCATGGCTGAAATGATAGCACTCAGCGGAAGTCAAGCTCAAACCAGAAGCAGATTAGAGATGCATGATCTGAGATCCACAAAGCAAAGCAATGACAAAGAGAAAAAGAACAATGCCACATACGTGTACTTAGCGAGCAGCACCGCGCGGTGATAAGCCACGACAACATCAAACTTGGGGAAGTAGCCACCCCGCCACGCCCCTTTCCGCTTCCACTTCTTCGCCCCACCATCCGCCGACCTCAGCGTGCACAATAACGCAACCAAGAAGTTCTCGTTCAGCGAATCGCCAACGAACCCGATCTTTCGCCCTCTCATCGAGCCGAGGAACGCCGCTGGGTCGATCCGTGGGATCGGCTGCCCACCGCAGCGGTCGGGGAGCCAAACCCAGGAGTTGATGGAATCCATGCCCTCGCGTCCGTTGCGGAGGCAGTTCCAGGCGTTGCGGTGGAAAGGGCAGGAACCGTCGTAGAGGGGCCGCGGGCTGGCGCGGGCCCATCTGCCGGCGGAGAGGTCAGCGGCGGCCGCGCCGCATGGAGGCGGAGGGGGGAGGAGGCGTCGAGAGAAAGAGGAAGGGTGGAGGAGAAAGACGGAGGCGGCGTAGAGGAGGGCGAGAGTGATGATAAGGAGGAGGGAGAGGCGGAGCGCCGGCGAGGGGAAACGAAGGAAATAGGGCGGTGGCGATGTGTTCCGGTGGAGGTGATGAGCCATTTGCGCACACTGCGCTCGAGTCAGGTGCTGATATCAGCCCATTAAGACGAGGAGCGTATTTTAGGCTTTTGGTGGCGAGGGAAAGTTTGGTTCATTGCTTTATTAAAATATTCCGCGAGAATTTTAGATATATATATATATATATATATATATATATACGTATGTATATGTATATATATATATATATATGTATATGTATATATATATTATATTTTTTTCAAACTTTATAATCCTATGTGATAATAAAATTAAAAAATTAAATTAAATTAAAAATATATTTACTCAAAGTTATCTTATCAAGATTTAAATCATCAATCTTGTGCATGTTTATTTTAGTCATCCGACTTTTTCAATAGTTACAAAAATATTTCTCTTAGTTTTATTATTATTATTATTATATATATATAGCACCATGCTTGGTATTCGGTTAATTTCACAATCGATGAGTCGAGTGAATCATTATAAAGATAATAATTCATTGAGCTAGAAGGAATTCTAACAGGTATGACTCACAGTCAGCTCAATATTGAGCCTAGAGATTCGGATATGACTTATTGTATCTAACAGGTATGACTTATTGTATCTCATCACAACACATATGGTAGGTGTTGCGATTAGTAGAGATTCGGATATGAGATATCCGTCGAAGCTCTTATCTTATTGGATATCTAATAAGTTCCTGAATTATTGGATCATATGGATGAGATACAATAAAAGCCTATAAAAGATTATTGGATAGAGATCCACTAATCTAAGAGACTTGGATAGTTGAATGGAGATCCAATACCCAATAGGGTAGAATCCATTATAGTTAAGTTGACAAGGGATCTCTATAAATAGGAGGGATTCAATAGTTTGTATGTCAGAGCCTTTTTAGTTTACCTCTCCTATTCTCCTCTCCTTCTCCTCCTTAAAGCAGGCTTGGAGTTTTGATGAGCGTCGTCGCAGCCCTGCTATGTGGATCACCGTTAGAGAGGAGGACGCCTCTTTTACCCTCTCCTAAGGATTTGTAGGGATTCAGGGATATACGATCTCCCTAGGTAACACAATCTTTACTATACGTAGTTTTCTGTTTTGCGGATTTTGCGCATCAATTTTCATACGACGACGAACATATCTTTGGGAAATTTGAGATTTTGTTTTTAATGTTCTTCCGCTACACATGTGATATCGCCCATTTCCCAACAGTAGTATCAAAGCAAGGTTGTTCGTACGAAAGATTAGTTTTGAACTGCGTGTGTTGTGTTTTGAAGAAGCATTTGACGTCAAAATCATTGATGCAAAAGGGGTAGCAATTGTTGCTGCCCTCGCAGATGGCAGCTTGCTACCGTCTGTGTGCGTGCAACGGCGGGCACAGGCAGGCAGCACAGTGCCAACGCACGCAAGAGTGCTACACGTGCAACAGAAGGTCGGCAGCCGATGGGGCCTGGAAGCCCGCGGTTGCCCCACCCATGGGCGCTGCCTGCAAGGGCGGCGCTCGCCCGCAAGGGCAGTGGCGCATGCAGGCGGTGCACTTGCGGGCATAGCGCCCGCAGGGGCGGCGCCCCCACTACTGCCGTAGAGGGACGCCACCGGCAGTGTGGCGGTGACCGCAACAAGCAGCAAAGATGGGGATTTACGATTTTCTAGGCAAAAGATAGTTTTGCCCTTAGAAATTTGAGAAATTTCTGACTTTTATCAAAATTACGAAAATACCCTTCATAATTCAAAAAATTCCTATATGTCCCTAATTTCAGAAAATAATAATTAATTAAAAAGTTTAATTGATTATTATTATTTTTATTATTTAATAGTCCTACATGATGATGATGTATACATGTGATGTATGATATATGGACGGATGATTATGGACCGTGTGATATGTGTAATTGTGATTATTATTATTGGGGCATTCGAGCCTCCATTTTATTTTTCATTTATTGTCGGGTCTGCGTACTTATGATTAAGTTGTAATCAAACGATGAGGCGCAACAAGAGCGTGGAAGCGATAGCGGGACCCACAAGACGGACGATCGCGATGCATAAAAATACGTCGAGATGTCGATAGAACCGACGAGAATAAGATGGACGATCACAAGGCATTGAGATGCACCACTGCACACATAGATCTTGATGTGAGTGATTAGACCCACTGGCTCAGGCCTAATTACATAAGGTTGTGGTACATGATCTTCTGGTGTGATTACTCATGTGATGTGTGATTGTTATACACTTACTATATATGTATATATATTTGGATAAGATGTAGATATATATTAAATATGTATGTGTGTGATATGTCATATTAGGAGACCAAATCAAAGAAATCTCTCTCGATAATATTAAGTCGGTAAACGTGTGGCAATTAGATTGACCCACGTGGCCTTCCATCGTTATAGGTAGAGACCGATTCTCGATGTAAATTGAGTTGGTCGAGTCCCTCGAGGCTCACCTATATCGCGATTCGCTATCTTACCTATAACATAGAGATGTCACTAGTGACCTGAGGATATGGTATGCTTAGTCGAGTTCCTTAAGACCATAGTGGTTCAGAGGTTGAAAAGGATAGGAATCATAAGGAGTTGTGATCGACAAAAGTTGCTTACCTTTTGGGCTTAGTGTGATTGGTCAAGTCCATTGAGGTTATACTAAGACGCTGTTTGGATCTCGATCTCTACTAGAAGTCTGTCGGAGACTTCTATTTCACGTGTTGAGGGTGTCGCGTGACTCGCTTGTAAAATAGTAGAAGCGGATTAAGATAGAAGTCTATATCTTAATTGTTTATTTTATACAAAATCTACATTTTATTTATTTCTGCTACATCTTTATTTTCAGAAAATATTACTTTCAAATCCCTTATATGGCATACTTGATGTCAACTACCTCACTGGTTCAAATTATACGAATTGGCTCCGCGACTTGAGAATTATTCTCACAACGGAGAAAATCGCGTATATCTTTGATACAGTGATGCCTATGCCTGAGGAAGGGGCAAGCAAGTATGAGATCGCTTGCTACGTGAAGTATATAGATGACTCCACTCTTGCTTAGTGTTACATGTTAGGCTCCATGACTCTCGAGTTACAGAGACATAATGAAAAGATGAATGTCAGATCAATTCTCCTGCATCTCCGTAAACTGTTTGAGGAACAGGGAATGACTCAGCGATATGAGATATCTAAGAGCCTCTTCCATGCTAGGATGACTGAGGGGACACTGGTTCAGAACCATATCCTAAAGATGATTGAGTAGATAGAGAAACTCATAGAACTAGGAATGGTCCTAGAGGATAGTTTGTGTGTGGATCTTATGCTTCAGTCCCTATCAGATTCCTTTTCACAGTTCATAACGAATTTTAATATGAACAAGCTTGAGATAACTCTCCCTGAGCTCCTCAATATGTTGAGGGAGGCAGAGAGAACTATCAAGAAAGAGAAACTAGTTCTCTATACTAGTGAGACCAGAAAGAAAAGAAAGAAAAGGAGAGTAGAAAAGTCCCTTAAGAAGGGCAAAGGCAAGAGTAGACAGGGTAAAGCAAATGTTGCTAAGAAAGATCCGGCAAATGACAAAGGCTAGTGCTTCCACTACGGTAAAGATGGGCACTGGAAGAGAAACTACAAAGAGTACCTTGCAGAGAGAGCGAAATAGAAGCTTGATGATTTTTCAAGGTATGGACATGTATACTTGATGAAGTACAAGTCTTAGGCCTTTGAGAAATTCAGAGAGTATAAGAATGAAGTGGAGAACCAGACTGGAAAGAGTATCAAGACTCTTCGATCAAATCGAAGAGATGAGTACTTAAGTACAGAGTTCACCCAGTTCCTTAAGGACCATGAGATTTTATCACAATGGACACCTCCTTATACACCTCACCCCAATGGTGTATTTGAAAAGATAAATCGTACACTGTTAGACATGGTGCGGTCAATAAAGAGGTTCGCTAACCCACTCATTTCCTTCTGAACAGAGTTTCAACTAAGTCAGTAGTGTCTACACCATATGAAATATGAAAAGGGAAAAAGCTTGATCTTAAGGTTGTTAAGATTTGGGGCTGCCCTACCTATATTAAAAGACAACCCCAATAAGTTGGAATCGAGGATGGAGCGATGCAAGTTCGTGTCCAAGGACTACCTAGATAATGTGTGTATGTTGCTTAGGTCCATTTATGGACTAAAGCAAGCTTCTCGAAGATAGAACATAAGATTTGATGAGGCAATCAGATCTTATAACTTCATTAAGAACGAAGATGAGCCTTGTGTGTACAGGAAAGTAAGTGGGAGTGCTATCACCTTCTTGGTGTTATATGTGGATGATATCCTGATCATTGGGAATGATGTAGAAATGTTATCCATAGTAAAGTCTTGGTTATCTAGACACTTCTCCATGAATAACTTAGGGGAAGCATATTATATTTTGGGGATTCCGATTTATAGAGATAGATCCAAGAGGATGCTTGGCTTGTCCCAGTCCAAGTGCATAGATACCATTGTCAAAAGGTTTGACATGAAAAATTTTAAGAGAGAACTCATACCGATGAGACATGGGATATCACTTTCTAGGAGTATGTCCCCAAAGACTCCTGAAGAAAGGACGAACATGGATAGAATACCCTATGTCTCAACAATAGGGTCTATCATATATGACATGCTATGTTCTAGGCCTGATATAGTGTATGCTCTGAGTCTCATGAGCAGGTATCAAGCGGATCTAGGCTTGGAGCATTGGAAAGCAGTAAAGTGGATCCTTAAGTACTTGAGAAGGACTAAAGATCTTTTACTGGTATATGAAGGTAGTAGACTCAGGGTCAAATGCTACACAGACTCAAGTTTCCAGTCTGATATTGATAATAGCATGTCAAATTAGGGGCATGTATATACCCTGAATGGAGGAGCAGTATATTGGAAGAGTTCTAAGTAAGATACTACTGCTGACTCGACTATAGAGGCGGAGTATGTTGTTGCAGCAGAGGCAGCAAAGGAGTGAGACTGGATAAAGAAGTTCATCACAGATTTGGGAGTCGTGCCGGGCAGAGAGGAGACGATTTCCTTATATTGCGACAACAATGGGGCGATTGCTCAAGCAAAGGAACCCATGTCTCATCAGAAGTGTTCTGAGGATGTTCCAGCTTATTACAGAGATCGTGACCCGAGGAGATGTAGTAGTGGAAAAAGTTACATCTGAAGATAACATCGCAAATCCACTAACAAAGCTATTGTCTCGGATTATCTTTCAGCGTCATAGGGGTCTGATGGGGATCAGGCATATATGTGATTGGCTTTAGGTTAAGTGAGAGATTGCTAGTTATAGGTGTCTTGCAAGCCAATCACGTGAGTAATGACACGTATGAATTGACACATAGTCTTTTTGCTTATTATTATTTAAAATTTTATCACTTTATATTGCTTGTTGCTTGAATATATTGTTATATCCATGGATATATGCAATGAGAATCAGATCATGATGAGATCACGATAATGAGACCGATTCGCCTTTAAACACAAATCCTAAATAATCATAATCATAGGTTACTCGAGAGGGATATCGAGATAACCAAACAAACTAGTGTACTATATACCCGTCCATATGATAAATGCAGCTGGTCTCATAGCTACTTGTGTGGGGATACTAGGGATAGTACATGTGCTTATTGGAGAATGAGTTTACTGATTGATACACTTATAGAATACTGGATGATTGATGATGCCTTATTGTCAGGCAGCGATTATGTAGTCTCAGTGGTGTATCTGATCCTTAGACTTGAGACACTAAGAATATCCTATATGAATACTCAATTCTTTGATACCGAACTTATAGGTCTAGAGGTTCCAAATCTAGCACAACCGGTCATCGAGAGTGATAGCCAATGTTACGATGACTATTGAGTATCGATAGAGGATCATTCACTCTTGGTGTCATGAGAAAAACATCTCATATGTTCTTACTCAAATAAATCCTTGGCTAGGGTCATTCAGATTGAGAGAGAAAGAGTTCTCCGGGAGAATCTGATTTGAGCGAGACTCGAGTAGATCCAATGGATTAAGAAACCGTATGAGTTTGACAGCACCATGCCCGATATTCGATCTCTGAGATATCAGATGGATGAAGGACTATATGTACATGGTAACTGAGGACAAACAGATCCAATGGATTGGATTCCCTTGTATCATTTAGGGACTATGGCGTAGTGGCTTAGTACGTCCGCATTCGTTGAGACGTGTGAATTTTTATGGAGATAACAATTCACTAAGCTAGAAGGAGTTCGAATATGTATGACTCACGGTCAGCTCGATATTAGGCCTAGAGGGTCACACACATATGGTAGGCATTGTGATGAATAGATGTTCGAATATGAGATACCCACCGGAGTCCCTATCTTATTGGATATCCAATAAACCCCTGAATTATTGGATCATATGGATGAGATCCAATAAGAGCTAATGAGAGATTATTGGATAGAGATCCACTAATCTAAGAGGATTGAGTAGTTGAATAAAGATCCAATACCCAATATGGCAGGATCCATTAGGGTTAAGTTGACAGAGGACCTCTATAAATATGAGGGAACCAATGGTTCATAGGCTAGAGCCTTTTTGGGTTGCCTCTCCTATTCTCCTCCCCCTCTCATCCTCAGTTAGCATGCCTGGAGACTTGAGGAGTATCGTCGCAGCCCTGCTATATGGATCACCGCTAGAGAGGAGGGCGCTTGACCGAGGAGGAATTCAAGGATATACGATCTCATATACACGGTTTTAAGTTTCGTAGATTTTGCGCACCAATCTTCGCAGGAAGACGAACATGTCTTTGAAAAATTAGAGATTTTGTTTTTAATGTTCTTCCATTGTGCATGTGATGTCGCTCCCCAGATTTCCCTATAGGCCAAACAATGCTCGAGTCATGCACCTCGGCCAAACAATGCCCAAGTCAGCCGAATAGTGCCCGAGTCATGCACATCGGCTAAACAGTGTCTGAGTTATGCACCTCGGCCAAACAATGCTTGAGTTGTGCACCCCAGCCAAAAAGTGCCTGAGTCGTGCACCTCGACCAAACAGTGCCCGAGTTGTGCATTTCGACCAAACAATATCTGTATCACGCCTCGTAGAATGCTTGAGCCACGCCTCGTAACCAGTCCAATGTCTGAGTCATGTCTCGGCCAGTCCAATGCCCAAGCCACGCCTCACGACCAATCTAATGTCTAAGTCACATCTCAACCAATCCAATGCTCGAGCCACGCCTTGCGGCCAATCCAATGTTTGAGTCACGTCTCGACCAATCAAGTGCCAAATCTACACCTTGCGGCCAATCTAATGTCTGAGTCGCATCTCGACTAATCCAATGCCCGAGCCACACCTCGTGGCCAGACCAATGCCCGTGCCACGCCTCACAACCAGTCCAATGCTCGAGTCATGCCTCGCAACAAGTCCAATATCCAAGTCACATCTCGGCCAGTCCAATGTCCGAGTCAAGCCTCGACCAGTCCAATGCCCGAACCACATCTTGCGGCTAATTCGATGCTTGAGCCATGCCTAATGACCAATCCAATGTTGGAGTCATGTCTTGGTCAGTCCAACGCCCGAGTAGTGTTGCTCAGCCAGCCCAATCCTTGAGTTATGTCACTCAACTAGTCCAACTCCCAAATAGAAGCTCTCGATCAACCGACGACCAAACCACTAGTCCCAGCACGACATCTAACCTAGCAAGCAAAAGGCACCCCCCCCCCCCGCGCGCGGCGGGGGGGGCGCGGGGGGGGGGGGGGGGGGGGGGAGAGAATGATAGGGCACATTTCGGTATCGCCCACATGAATCCAAACAAGTAGACACGACGATGAAGACGTGAAACTTAAAGTCCGATGTGGCGTGTAGCATATGTGACGGGTAACCACTCGTTGCCCCCTTCGTACGAACGACACCATCATGGTACAACCACCCCGAAAAGCTCGGGGCGACGGCGCGCGGTGTCAATCCATGCAGGTCGGTTGGCGTTTTCATAGAAGCTTAAGCTGACCGTAGTTAATTGACCCTGTATGACCAACTTATCCTCGTAGGTATAAAAGCTAACCCTCCTTAATCAGGAAGAGGACTTTCGCATATTTAACTCACTCTTATTCCACTCAACGCTAACTT
>LVTN01004337.1:0-11894 GCA_001649415.1 Musa itinerans | reverse complement strand
CTCTTAGTGCCGCTCTGATCCTAACATTTACTCAGTTTTTTTCTCTAGAATTCGTGCTCCTTTCTTGTTGCCCAAGTGGGATATTTATAGGCCCCAAATGGTTTCAAAAATGGAGCCAAAAATTCAAACTTCTAGGTCTTTCGGGTATGAGCGGTACCATCGCCTGACTCCCTATCACTGGGCAGTACCACCACCCAATCTGGTAGTACCACCACCCAATCTAACGGTACCACCACCTGACAGCCTCGGAGACTGAGTTTTTTGAGTTTTCCAACTCACACGTGATTTTATTGCCTGTTCTAGCGGTGCCACCACCTGACCCAACTTTTGGGTCATTGAATGGGCCTCTCAATGAGCCCAAATCAGTCCCAACCAATTAAGGCCCAATTGGCCCCTAATTGAGTTAGCATGATTACACTAAAAGCTAACTTAATTAGCCCTTTAAACTACTTCGATCTTAGACAAATGATTACAAAGCATAAATCTTTTATCCGGTATGTCATTGGTTCATCCGATGCTCATCCGATCCTTCGGCACATCATCCTCTCCTTCGGCGTATTGTCCAATCGGCTTATTGACTCCCGCAACTTCCAATCTCTTTGGTGCAATGTCTGATCCTTCGGCTCGATGCCCAAATTCATGGTATGGGCCTTCTGTCGACACGTCGACCGATCATCTAGCCCAACATCCAATCTTCTGACATGTTTCACTCCGACCTAATATGATTCTTCCTGCTTTAATCAATTTGCCTCTCCTTAATCGAAGCTAGTCCTACATCACTCAAAACACATATTAGATCACAAACTCATCAATTGATTTCATCATCAAAATTTAAGATTCAACAATCTCTCACCTTTTGATGATGACAACCAATTGATGATGGAGTGAACCTTAACTCCCCCTATCAATATGCCATATTGATAGAACATTGAATTTAAATTGAATTCAAGTTAAAGCAAATTTAATCATAAAATCATTATGAGTCCAAGCAACATAAAATCATGCAAAATCAAATTTTCAATACATTATTCCATGCATGATCATCAACATAACTTCTCCCCCTTTGTCATCAACAAAAAGGAGAAGTGCAACTAGCAAGTTTCAGAGATATGCAAGTTTTGTAATATACAAGCTAGGAAGTTTTTTTTTATCACTTTATAACATGCTTAATCACTAAATCATCATTAATTTTAAAGATGTGCAATATTGTAAATTTCGTAATTTTGCACTTTTGCTTCTTAAGAGAGGCAAGCTAAAAAATTTTGGTAATGTTCAAGATAGCAATTTTTTTCTTCTCTTTTGAGATAAGCAAGCTAGCATGTTTTTGCATCTTTTTATATTGTGCAAACTAGCAAATCTTTCTCTTTTGAGATGTGCACACTAGCAATTCTTTCTCCATGCAATTTGCAAGCTAGTAAATTTAGTAAGTTTTGTATAATTTTGGAACATGCAAGCTAGCAAATTTTACACATATGAAAGTTGGCAAAATTTTGCATCTTTTGAGATAAGCAAGCTTTTTGCTTCTCTTTATGATGTGCAAACTAGCAACTTTTTGCTTCTTCTTGAAGTATGCAAGCTAGCTAGCAAGCTAGAAAATTTTACTCCCCCTATGTCATTGTCAAAAAGAAGGGATGAATACAATATTATAATTCTTTTCCCTTACATCAATTTCCAAATCATGACAAAGGTAAAGTATCACTCTTAATTCAATATGTTTATGCATCATTAAAACATACACAATTTCAAAACCTTACATTTCATTTTTCATGCATGATACAAAAAAAAAAATCAATCATCACTATAAGCATATCATACATGATACTAAGACATTAAAATTTTTAAGCATTTATCAACATTTTGATCATGGTACCAAACATTCATCATTTAAAGCATTCATAATACCAAACATTAAATCAATATTTTTAAGCATTTATCACTTCATGATTATTGGTACCAAACATTCATCATTTTTTTCCTTTTGTCATAGGCAAAAAGGAGAATCATTCAACAATGCAAGTGTTTGAAAGCATATCAAGTAAATTTTACACCAATTTATCCAAGCTAGCAAAACTATCTCCCTTAATGTGCAAAACTTTTCCCATTACATCATTTTTCAAATCATCACATGGAATATATTAAGAAAAATTAGGTGCTGAGATATACTTAATGAATACAAGGAATTATACAAAGAAAAATCATATCATGAAAGATGAGATCATATGAATACCAAAAGACATGATTCATTTTGATAAACAATTTCTTTAATAAAATGCAAAAAGTCATGGTGAACGATCATAAAGTTTCATAATTATCATGATCATGGTTAGTTTCATAGATCTCCTCTTTAGTAAATGGTAAAAAGAAACATAGGACATATAAGATTTTGATTCATAAATCTCAAGAATATGTGAAAGAATTGGATAAAAATCATTCAAATTTAAATCATTAAAATAATTTTCATAGACCAAGAGATTTATAAAAATGATACAAATAGATTCATCAATCTCCTCTTTTGAAAACTCGATAAGGTAGGGAATGAGAAATTTTTTTAAAAGCAAAATGCATTCCTCTTTTTTTTTATGCAAAATCCATGCATTATTGATTAAAACTGAAAAACATATTTCATCATCAAAGTCATCATGACCAAAAATATAACACCTTAAACATAAGGCTTCATTAAACAAGCGATTTGATTTATCATTTTGATTCCAATGATAATATATTTTTCTTTTTATGTGTTTCATTTTAAGTGATTGATTTCATATAAGTATGCTCAAGTTTTTCGTATGAAAATTATACATCATAGTTTAAAATCGAAAGAGCAAATCTCATCACAGAAATCATCAAGATCAATAAACCATAAATTACCTGAAAATTATCATTACTTCAAATTATCATGCATAAATAAATATAAAATCGTCAAGCATGATACCAAATATTTTAACATTTTTATTGCATTATGATTTCATTAAACATAGTGTATGGTTTCATTGAACATAAGACATCTTCAATCAAAATCAAAAAGCAATACGGAAATCAACCTGAAACACATTATTGCTTTTTAAACATAAGATTAATCTTACTAGGTGTACAGGCATCATTTTGTTGTATTTTCATAAAATATGCAATTGTCATGATCATTTTTCAAAATAGCTAGAAAAAGAAGCATGATATAATATTTGCTTTTTTTATTTTTATTTTTTTTACTAACTAATTTAAAAACAACTCATGAAAGATCATCAAGTAATTTCAAAGTAAAGTAAAGGAGTTTTGTTTGAGTTATTTACCTTATTGTCGAGAGTCATCAAAGCAAAGTTCGTCATTTCGTCTTCATCGGTTTGCTCCTCATCATCGGAGGTACTCAATTTGTCCTAATTCACATTCTTCTTCATTGAAATCTTCTTCTTTTTAAGTTTATTTTTATTCTTTAATTCTTGTTTCATGAACTTTTTGAATTTTATAGTGAGAAGTTCAAAGTCATCATCATCACTTGACTTATCACTCAAGTGGTATTCTAGTGTACGAAGTGCCCAATCCTTTCTATTTTTTAGAAGGTTATTCTCATGTTCATTTTGTGCTATAAAACTCATTTCATAGGTCATTAAAGACTCAATAAGTTCTTCGAGTGAAAAATAGTTCAAGTTCTTTGATTCTTGTATTGTCATTATTTTCAAATCCTAATTTTTAGAAAGTGATCGTAAAACTTTATTAACAAGTTTAAAATTTGAAAAATATTTGCCAAGTGCTTTTAAACCATTGATGACATCTGTAAAACGAGTATACATGTCAACAATAGTTTCGCTCGACTGTATTTGAACTAGTTTAAAATCATGTATTAAAAGATTGACTTTAGACTCTTTAACTCTATTCGTGCCTTCGTGTGTGATTTTAAGAGTATGCCAAATATCGAAAGTAGTTTTACAAGTAGAAACCTGATTGAATTCATTTTTGTCGAAGGCGCAAAATAGAGCATTCATATCTCTAGCATTTAAAGGAAAAAAAATTTCTCCAAATCATTTCATTCATTCATTAGAGTAGAAGACTTTTGAAAACCACTTTTGATAATATTCCATAAATTCAAATCCATAGAAAGCAAGAAAACTCTTATTCGAGTTTTCCAATAAATGTAGTCCGTCCCATTGAACATGGGAGGACGAATGAGAGAGTAACCCTCTTGAAAGCTAAAAAGAGCCATTTCTCTTGGGTGTTAAACCAAATGAGAAATAACATGGCTCTGATACCAACTGTTAAGAACGAGTCGGCACTAAGAGGGGGGGTGAATTAGTGCAACGGATAAAAATGTCGGTTTGAAAAATTTTCATTTCCATTAAACTCATTTCGGAAAGATATTAACTTGAAAATGTATGAAAGAGTGTAATGAGAAAGTAAAGCACATAAAGTAGTTTCCAATAAAGGTAAATTGCAAGAAGTAAATGCAAACCGAGTTTTATAGTGGTTCGGTCGTCGTGACCTACATCCACTCCCGATTCCTCCTCCGTTGAGGCCACTGGCATCCACTATTGGTCTTCCTTCAATAAGTGAAGACCAACTACCCTCTTACAACACTTTCTCCTTTTCACAGGTTTAGGAGATAACCTTTACAAGTCACTCTTTTACAAGTATTCCCTCACACACCTCTTGTAGGACTAACTCTAAGCACAAGGAGGAGGGAACTCAAAGTTTTGGTAGAGTTTACTTAGTTTTTTCCTCTAAAATTCTTGCTCCTTTCTTGCTGCCCAAGTGGGGTATTTATAGGCCCCAAATGGTTTCAAAAATGGGGCCAAAAATTTAAACTTTTTGGTCTTTCGGGTACGGGCGGTACCGCCTGCAACCTAACACTAAGTGGTACCACTGCCTGACTCACTGTCACTAGGTGGTACCACTACTCAGTCTGGCGGTACCATCGCCTGATAGCCTCGGAGATTGAGTTTTTCGAGTTTTTCCAACTTACAGGTGGCTCTACCGCTTGTTCTGGTGGTGCCACCGCTTGACCCAACTTTTGGGTCACTGAATGGGCCTCCCAATGAACTCAAATCCGTCTCAATTAAGGCCCAATTAGCCTCTAATTGAGTTAGCATGATTACATTGAAAGCTAACACAATTAGCCCCCTAAACTACTTCGATCTTAGATAAATGATTACAAAGCATGAATTCTTTGTCTGACATATCATTGGTTCATCCGACGCTTGTCCGATCCTTCAGTGCATCATCTTCTCCTTCGGTGTATTGCCCAATCGGCATGTTGACTCCCATAACTTCTGATCTCCTTGGTGTAATATCCGATCCTTCGGTTCAATGCCCGAATTCATGGCATGAGCCTTCTACCGACACGTCGACCGATCCTTCGGCCCGACGTCCAATCTTCTGACATGTTTTACTCCGGCCCAATATAATTCTTCTTGCTTTAATCAATTTGCCTCTCCTTGATTGAAGCTAGTCCTACATCACTCGAAACGTAGATTAGATCACAAACTCATCAATTGATTTCATCATCAAAATCTGAGATTCAATAGATCTAGCACAATCGGTCATCGGGAGTAGTAGCCAACCTTACGAGGACTATTGAGTGTCAATATAGAATCTTCCACTCTCGGTATCATAAGAGAAATATCCCATGTGTTCTTGCTCAGACAAATCCCTGGTCAGGGTCATTTAGATTGAGAGAGAAAGAATTCTCCGAGAGAATCTAATTAGAGCGAGACTCGAGCAAAAATCATATGGGTTTGACAGCACCATACCCGGTATATGGTCTTTGGGATATTATATGGATGAAGGGCTATAGGTACATGGTAACTGAGGATAAACAAGTCCAATGGATTGGATTCCCTTGTATCGTTTGGGGACTACGACGTAGTGGCATAGTATATCCGCAATCGATGAGTCGAGTGAATTATTATGAAGATAATAATTCACTGGGCCAGAAGGAGTTCTGATAGGTATGACTCATGGTCAGCCTGATATTGGGCCTAGAGGGTCACACATATATGGTAGACGTTACAATGAGTAAAGGTTCGGATATGAGATATCCGTCGGAGCCCCTATCTTATTGGATATCCAATAAGCCCCTGAATTATTGGATCCTATAGATGAGATCCAATATGAGCCAATAAGAGATTATTGGATAAAGATCCACTAATCTAAGAGGCTTAGATAGTTGGATGGAGATCCAATACCCAATACGGTAGGATCATTAGGGCTAAGTTGACAAGGGACTTCTATAAATAGGAGAGAACCAATGGTTCATAGGCTAGAGTCTCTCTTGGTTGCCACCTCCTATTCTCCTCTCCTCCTCAGATAACAGGCTTGGAGACTTGAGGAGTATCGTCACATCCCTCCTGTGTGGATCATCGCTAGAGAGGAGGACGCTTGACCTCCTTCACCCTCTTATAGAGAACTGTAAGGATTTAGGGATATATGATCTCCCTAGATAACACAATCTTTAATATACGCAGTTTTATGTTTCACGATTTTTGTGCACCAATCTTCACACGATGACGAACACATCGATGAGAAATTTGAGGATTTTATTTTTATGTTCTTCCACTACGCATATGATGTCGCCCCCTAAATTTCCCTACACTAACAACTGGCGGCACCACCACCTATTTGTCTGACATTAGGCAGTACCACTGCCCAGTCTGACATGGACACTAGGTGGTACTATCGCTTGACATAATCTGGAAGACTACTAGTTTGGGCAGTACCATCGTCCAAATAGCCTAGGAGGCTGAGCCTCAAGCAATGCCACCACTTGGGCCAACTATGGATCACTGAATGGGCCTTATACTTATCCCAAAATAGCCCCAACTTAGGACCAATTGGCCCCTAATTGAGTTGATATGGCTGCACTCCAAAACTGACTCAATTATACTCTAAACTTTGACCAAGACTTAATTACAATCATGAAGCATACATTGTCCGGCATCTCATTTTTACATCCAGTACTTTGTCCAATCCTTTGGCACATCGTCCTCTCATTTGACGTATTGCTCAATCGACATATTAACTTTCCACAACATCTGATCATCTTGGCACAATGCATGATTCTTCTGGCATAATGCTCGAACTCATGGCATGAATTCTATCATCCGACACATTGATGAATCATCCAACAAGATGCTCTCCAACCCAACGTTAGATTCTGCTTCCATGATTCAAGTCCACAATCAAAGTTTTTCCTTTGTCACTTATCTTAAATGCAAATTAGATCATAACTTCATCAATTGATTTCATCATCAAAATATGATATTCAACAAGATTTGTAGGTTATACGGATACTTCAAGAAAAGGCCCTGATAGTGTTTTGAAGCAAGATATGCAAGTGATTGCTTATGCTTCTAAACAATTGAAAAGTTCTTGATAAAATTATCTACCTCATGATTTTGAATTAGCAACAATTATTTTTGCTCTAAAGATTTAGAGACATTACTTATATGGTCGGATATTTGAAATCTTTACCGATGATAAGAGCTTGAAGTGTATTTTTACTTAGAAAGAATTAAATATGAGAAAGAGGAGATTGATAAAATTTTTAAAGGATTATGATTGCACCATTCGTTATCACCCATGTAAAGCTAATATTGTAGTTGATGTGCTTAGTAAAAAATCTACAAGTTTTAAGCTAGTTTGGTTGTGAAGAAATAGAAGTTACTAAAAGAAAATTATGATTTGAATATTATGAGGAGAGAGTAAGACTTAATGATATTGAGGACCTCTATTCAAATTCAATCTGGTCTCATTCAATAAATTAAAAAAAGACAACTACGAGATCCACGTTTAATCTACTTGAGAAATAAAGTAGAAAGAGGATCGAAGCTAGATTTTCAAGTTTCAAAGGATAATCTATTAAGATTTGTGGATAGAATATGCATCCCTAATGATCCAGATAATCAAGAAACAAATCTTTGAGGAAGGTCATAATTCTAATGCATCCTAGTAGTACTAAGATGTATAGAGATCTCAAAAGCCACTATTGGTGAGAAGGCATAAAGAAAGATATTACAATATATGTTTTAAAGTATTTGACTTGTCAACAAATCAAGGTAGAACACTAGAGACCTGGAAGTTTGTTACAACCTTTAGATATTCTTGAATATAAATGAGAATGTGTAACCATGTATTTTACTTTAAGTATACCCAGAACTTTTGGAAAGCATGATACTATTTAGGTCATCATTGATAGGTTAACTAAATATGTACATTTCTTACCTATCAATATGATTTATTTTCGTGATAAGCTTGTAGATTTATATATTAATAAAAATAATAAGACTTCATGGTGTTTCAAAGGAGATCATCTCTGATAGAGACATCAGATTTCTGTCTAGATTATATATGGAGAAGATTATAGGAATCTTGTTGAATCTCAGATTTTGATGATGAAACCAATTGATAAGTGTTTATGAATTGATCTGTGTTTTGAGTGACGCAGGATGCTTCAATCAGAATGAGACAATTAAAGTAAGAAGAATCATGTTGGGGCGGTGGAACATGTTAGAAGATTGGACGTCTAGCCGGAGGATCGGATGACGTATCGACAGAAGGCTTCGGGCCATGGATTCGGGCATCTGGCTAAAAAGAGCAGAAATTATGCCAAGAATATCGGAGTTGCGGAGGTCAACTGGCTGATTGGGCAATAGGCCGCAAGAGAGGACGATGCATCAAAGAATCGGACAAAGCGTTGATGGACCAATGACATGCCAGACAACATGATTCATGCTTAGTAATAATTGTCTAGATCGAAGTGTATTTTTACATATGCAGGATTAACTACAATAGCAAGGCATAAAGCAAAATAAAGTCCCGGAGTCAAGAACGCGATTTCGTTAGGAGTTCGAGAGTTCATTGGAAGTCCGGATGTTTGTCGAAAGTTTTATCCGAATTGACCGAGAAGTCCCAGAGCTTGCCAAAGAAGCTCATCAGAACTCGCTAAGAAGATCATCATGAAGTCTAGAAGCTTGCCAGGAGTCTATTGGAACATTGCCGAGAGATCGTCAAAAGTTCGCCAGAAGATCACCGGAAGCTCACCGAAAGAAACCTAGAATTACGGATTTTGTTTAGCTTAGTAAATGTCTTAAAATTCGTAGTTAGCATATAATAGAGATTAGAATTGGGCCAACCCAATTAGGGGATAGTTGGGCCAAGTTTGGGCAGTGTTGGGCCAAGAGAAAGGCCCAAGCAATGACCAAACAAGTGAAACTATCGTGGCACAGTCTCCGAGATCGTGTCAGGCGGTGGTACCGCCAGTCTGGGCAGTGGTACCACCCAGACTCAGTCTCTGAGATAGTCTAGGTGGTGGTACCACCCAGTGTCAGGCTGCAGGTGGTGGTACCGCCCAATGTAGGCGGTGGTATCGCCCGTATCCTAAAATTTTTGGGGTTTAAATTTTGGGCTCCAAATTTGAATCCATTTGGGGCCTATAAATATCCCAGCTATTCTTGCATAGATAAGAAAGAAATATTGAGCAAAACCCTATGATTCTAAAGTTGTAAACCTTAGAAAGTTGAGTTCCCTCCTCCCAAAGCTTAGAGAGAGTTCTAAGGGAGGTGTGAGAGGGATACCTTGTAAAAAAGGGTTGTAAAAGGTTGTCTCCTAAACTTATGAAAAGAAGAAAAGGGGTGTAAAAGGGTAGTTGGTCTTCACCCATTGAAAGAAGACCGATAGTGGATGTCGGTGGCCTCGACAGAAGAGGAATCCGTGAAGTGGATGCATGTCACACAACGACCGAACCGCTATAAAAATCTGGTTTATGTTTCTCTTGTACAATTTACTTTACTACAAACCACTTTACTTGCTTTACATCCACTATGCTCTTCCATATACTTTCAAAGTTAATACTTTTATTAAACGATTTTTCGTCGGAAACGGATTTAATCGCAACGAAGTTTTTGAACCGACGTAATTTTTATCACTGCACTAATTCACCCCCCCTCTTAGTGCCGACTCTTTTCCTAACAATTGGTATCCGAGCCTCGTGATTTCTCATTTAGTTTAACACCAAAGAGAAATTGCTCTTTTCGGCTTTCAAGAGGGTCACTCTCTCATTCGTCCTCCCTTGTTCAATGGGACGGACTACACATATTGGAAAACTCGAATAAGAGTTTTCTTGCTTTCTTTGGATTTGAACTTATGGAATATTGTCGAAAGCAATTTTCGAAGATCTTCTCTTCCAACGAACCATTGGAATGATTTGGAGAAGAAAACTTTTTCCTTAAATGCTAGAGCTATGAACGCTCTATTTTGTGCTTTGGATAAAACTGAGTTTAATCGGTTTTCTACTTGCAAAATGGCTTTTGATATATGGCACACTCTCGAAATCACACATGAAGGCACTAGCAAAGTTAAAGATTCGAAAATCAACTTTTTAATGCATGATTTTGAACTTTTTCGAATGAAGCTAAGTGAAACCGTTGTTGACATATACACCCGTTTAACGGATGTCGTCAATGGTTTAAAAGCACTTGGTAGAAGTTTTTTGGATTCTGAACTTGTAAACAAGATTTTACGTTCTCTTAATAGGAGTTGGGATTCAAAAGTAACGGCTATTCAAGAATAAAAAAACTTAAACCATTTACCAATTGAAGAACTTATAGGGTCTTTGATGACCTATTATGAAATGACGTGCAATGCACGTAAAGAACTCGAGAACCACCTTCTAAAGAATATGAAGGATTTCGGACTTAGAACAATTGAAGACCACTCGAGCATAAGCTCAAGTGATGGTGAACTTGAACTCCTCATGAAAATTTTAAAACAAGAATCGAAAATTAAAAATGAACTTAAAAAGAAGAAGAAGGTGACTTTGGATGAATTGAGCTCATCTAAAGACAAGAAGAAAATCAACAAAGGCAAGGTGGCAAACTATGCCTTAACGGCTTTCTACAATGAGGTAACCAAAACCCATTTGCTTTATTTTGAAATTATATAATACTTTTCATGAGTTATTTTAGTTTAAAAAAATTATTTTTCTTGAAAATTGCATGTTTAATAATATAATAAAAATGCTAAAAATTTGGGATCATGCTTATCTTTCTTGTAATTTTGAAAGTGATTATGAAAATTACATGTTTTATGATAAATGATAATCCTATGTATGTTTTTAAGAAGCATTAATGTGTATTATGTTGATTAATCATATTGTTTCTCAATTTTGATTGAAGATGATCTATGATTCATGAAATCTTGTTTGATTTGAAGTAATGATTTGATATCATGCTTAATGAGTTTATCTTTCGAAATTATGCATGATGATTTGAAGTAATAATATTTTTGGGTGATTTATGGATTATCGATCTTTGCCGTTATAAAAGTTCTTTTTCAGCTTTAAATATTGATGCATATTTTTATTTGGCATAAAAAGACAAAGGCATGCTTGTATGAAATCAAATCACTTAGATTAAAATAAAAAGGGGGAATTCATATTTTTCTTGAATATACCTCTAAAGCTTTTCGATTTTTCAACAAGTGATTCTTAGTGATGAATCCATCTTATGTAATCTCTTGAAAATGATCTTGATTTGACGATTTGAATTTAAATGAGCTTTATCTTGATTTTTCAAATTTTATAACTTGAGATTTCTTATGCACGAATCAAGATCTCCTATGTTTCTTTTATCCACTTATAAAAGTAGAGATTTGTTGAAATAAATCATGTCTTATGACATTCATGAAAAATTGAGACATTATGCATGAATCGAGTTCTTATAAGAATCTATTTACGTTATCTTCATTGAATTTTCATGAAAATATGTTGATAATTTTGATGATATGAATTTGAATAAGTTTTATCAAAATCTTGATCTTGGTTTATTGGAATTACTTGAGATATTTTTTTTTAATCAAAATCTCTTCTTTGTACTCGTACGATTTTTCTTGGTATTTTATTAAAGAAGAGA